>JAIUJO010002993.1:17500-30000 GCA_023846275.1 Vanilla planifolia | reverse complement strand
TGGAAGAAGAAGAAGAAGAAGAAGAAAAGGAAAAAGAAATAATTGAAGTAGAGGATGAAGAAGGAAAGGAAGAAGAAGAAGAAAAGTTGTAGTAATAGTAGTAGAAGAAGAAGAAGACGTAGAAGAGGAAGAAGTAGAAGAAGAAGAGGTAGAAGAAGAAGAGGAAGAAGAAGAAGAAGAAAAGTTGTAGTAGTAATAGTAGTAGAAGAAGAAGACGTAGAAAAGGAAGAGTAGAAGAGGAAGAAGAACAAGAAGGACAATAAGGAGAAGAAGAAAAAGAAAGAAGAAGAAGAAGAAGATTGGGTAGAACATGAAGATGTAAAAGAAAAAGACAGACAATGAAGAAGAAGAAGAGTAGAAGAAGAAGATGAAGAAGAAGAAGAAGAAGAAAAAGAAGAAGAACAAGAAGATGATGATGACGGTTATGATGATGATGAAGATGGAGAAGAACAAGAAGAAGAAGAAGAAGAAGAAGAAGGAAAGGAAGAAGAAGAAGAAGAAGAATAAGAAGAAGATGATGAATAAGAACAAGAAGATGAGAAAGAACATGAAAAGGAAGAAGAAGAAAAAGAAGAAGAAGAAGAAGATGAAGAAGAAGTAGAGGAAAATTAGGAAGAAGAGCAAGAAGAGGAAGAAGAATTGAAAGAAGATAAGGAGCAAGAAGAAGAAGAGTAAGAAGAGGCAGAGGAGGAGGAAGAATAGGAAGAATAAGTACAAGAAGTAGAAGAAGAGGAATAAGAAGAAGAAGAAGAAGAAGAAGTAGAAGAAGAAGGAGATGAAAAGAAAGAAGAGAAGAAGAAAAAGATAAGAAGAAGAAGATGTAGAAGAAGAAGAAGAAGATGAAGAAGGGTAAGAAGAAGGAGAAGGAGAAGGAGAAGAAGAAGAAGAAAAAGAAGAAGAATAAGAAGAAAAAGATTTAGAAGTAGAAGGAGAAGAGAAGAAGTTGAAGAAGAAGGAGGGGAAAAAGAAGTGGAAGAAGAAGAAGGGTAGAAAGAAGAAGAAGAAGAAGAAGAGAAGAAAAATAAGAAGAAGAAGAAGAACAAGAACAAGAAGAAGAAGAGGAAGAAGAAGGTGGAGGATAAGAAGAAGAAGAACAAGTAGAAGATGAAGAGGAAGAAGAAGAAGAAGAAGAAGAAGAAGTGGAAGGAGAAGAAGATGAAGAAGAAGAAGAAGAAGGAGAAGAAGATGATGATGATGATTAAGGAGAAGAAGAGAAAGAAGAAAAAGAAAAAGAAAAAGGACAAGAACAAGAAAGAGAAGAAGAATAAGAAGAAGAAGAAGAAGAAGAAGAAGAAGAAGAAAAATAATAAGAAGAAGAAAAATAATAAGAAGAAGAGGAAGAAGATGAAGCAAAAAAAGGAAGAAGAAGAAGAAGATGAAAAAGAAGAAGAGACAGAAAAAGATAGAAAGAAAGAAAGAAGAAGAAGAAGAAGATAATAAGAATAAGAAGAGGAAGGAGAAGAAGAAAAAAAGAAGAAGATGAGGTGGAAAAGGAAGGAGAAGAGGAAGAAGAAGAAAAGGAAGATGAGGATGAAGTGCAAGAAGAGGAAAAAGAAGAATAGGGAGAAGGAGAAGATGACGACAAAGAAAAAGAAGAAGAAGAAGTGGAACATGAAGTGTAAGAAGAAGAAGAAGAGGAACAAGAAGAAAAAGGAAGAAGAAGAAGAAGTAGAAGAAGAAGAAGAAGAAAAAGAAGAAGAAGAAGTGGAAGAAAAAGAAGAAGATAAGAAGAAGTAGGAGGAGAAGAAGAAGAGAAGATAGAAGAGGTTGAAGCAGAAGAAGAAGATGAAGAAGATGAAAAAGGGGAAGTAGTGGAAGAAGGAGAAGAGGACGAAAAAGAAAAAGAAAAAGAAGAAGAAGAAGAAGAAGAAGAAGATAGAGAAGAAGAAGAGATAGAAAAAGAAAAAGTGGAAGAAGAATAAAAGAAGAAGAAGATGATGTTGATGTTGAAGAAGAAGAATAAGAGGAAGAAGAAGAAAACAAAGTAAACAAAGAAGAAGATGAGGAAGAAAAGGAAAGAGAAGAGGAAGAATAGCAAGAAAAAGAAGAAAAAGTTGAGGGAGAAGGAGAAGAAGACGAAGAAGAAAAAGAAGAAAAAGAAGTGGAACAAGAAGTGGAAGAAGAAGAAGAAGTGGAAGAAGAAGAGGAAGAAGAAGAAGAAGAGGAAGAAGAAGAAGGAAGAAGAAGAAGAAGCAGAGGAGTAGGAAGAAGAAGAAGAAGACGAAGAAGAAGTGGAAGAAGAAGATGAAGAAGAATAAGAAGAAGAAGAAGAGGAAGAAGAAGAAGAAGAAGAAAAAGAAGAAGAGGAATAAGAGGAAGAAGAAGAACAATGGCAAGAACAAGAAGAGGAAAAGAAGAAGAAGAAGAAGAGGAAGAGAAAGAAGATGACGTAGAGGATGAAGAGGAGTAAGAAGAAGTAGATGAAAAAGAATTAGAAGGAGAAGAAGAAGAAGAATTTGAAGAAGACGATGAAGTAGTAGAAGGAGGAGAAGGGGAAGAAGTAGGAGAAGAAGCTGAAGAAGAACGTGAAGAAGAAGATGGATTCTCTGATTCAAAATTTGCCAAAAGCTATACAACAAACTTCATTATGGAGGCTCAAAAAAAAAATCTGTAAGCAACAGCTTTTGCAAAGGATTGGGCAAGTGCATACCCTCATCCCACACAAAATCAGAAACACGTGCAGCATTGTGAACCTAATCAGCAGAGGCATTGCTCTCCCTAAAGACATGCGAGAACTGCAATGCCATCATACTTTTAGGATAACGAACGACATCCAAATGCAAAGCTCCCTCAATGGGATAGCGAACTAACTGCATGACCTTGTGTAAAGCAATGGTGGAGTCAGACTGGATCCCAACAGTAGGATATCTCTGAAGCTTGGTCATGATCAACACAATTGCTTCCAAGACTGCCCAAACCTCCATAGCATCGCAAGCCTTGAAATGAAGTCTCTTGTCCATAATGTAGATAGGACAACCGAAATGATCCCAAGCAACAATGCCACAGCAGCCTCATCACCATTCACAACTACATCATAGTTTAACGTGATCCATCCCATTGGGGGGGGGAAGCCAAGTAAGGGGTACATCGGACCCCGTAGGGTGAAGCTTCCCACTTGACAAGATGGATGAGAAATGGGACTCTTCGTTGTTGCGGCATTTTCCAACTTGATCTTCTTAATTAGGATATCATTGCTGAGGGTGGCCTTGTTATGCTTCTTGAGGTTTCTATTCTCCCATATGTAATACATAGTGGTAGCAACATAAGCAAGTGATACGCTAAATTCCTACGTGCCATGCCAAGTAGCTCGACGTGGGACAAGAAACTCACGAGGGAAACCGACACAGTGCCCGAGAGCTCGCCGAGCATAGACCCAGCGTCGAGGCAATAGTGCATAGCACAGGGTACTCTCAAATTTGTTGCACCATCCTACAGTCCCAAAGTGCATACTGAAGGGTCTCCATCACAGTACAGCCCCATATGCAGTATCTACAATCTCCTAAATGCCTCCCCGTAAGCCAAACAGTCATGGGGATGAGATCCGTTGTTGCCCTCCAAATGAACGTGTGAATTCGGGGCATAGTCTTAATCTTTCAAATTCAAGCTAACCGATTCACATGATGAGAAGGCAACCCATATTTCTCCCTCCAATATGTAAAAATAAGGGTCCGATAGAACGAAGAACATAAGTCTTTTGTCGATTCAATAAGTGCCTGACACAGCTTATCCTCCACAACATTGAAACTCCATAGTAAAAGAGAAACCTTGTCCATAAGCAAAGAGGTAGCCCATCTCATAAAAGAGTCCAAGTCCTACATCCCAAAAGCCAAGGTGCAATTCTTCACATACTTCGACCAAAAGGCGTCCATATTAATATACATTTGGTGGGTGGTCTATGGCAAGAGAATGTACTTTCTTGAAGACAATTGGCTGGGTTTCCTTCCTTCTATATTAAGGTAGGTGGGCTTAGGGATTAGGGATATGTTGTTAGGCATTGGTGATTAAAGATTAAGGAAATACAAATTAGGGATTAGAGATTAAGGATTAGAGATTAAGGATTAGAGATTAGGGATTAGGGATTAGGTATTATAGATTAGGAATTAGGGATTACAAATTAAGGATTGATGATTACAATTAGGGTTGAGGGATTAGGTATTAGGGAATTGAGATTAGGGATTAAGGACTAGAGATTAAAGATTAGAAGTTATGGATCAGGTATTAAAGGATTAAAGGATTAAAAATAAGGATTCTAGATTATAAATTTGGGAATAAAGATTGGATATTAGGGATTAGAGATTAAGGATGAGGGATGAAGAAGAAGAAGAAGAACCAAAAGATGTGAAAGTATTAGAACAAGAAATAGATGAAGAAAAAGTAGTAGTAGTAGTAGTAGTAGTAGTAGTAGTAGTAATAGAAGAAGAAGAAGCAGTAGTAGAAGAAGAAGAAGAAAAACAAGTAATAAAAGTAGAAGATGGAGGGGAAGGGTAAGAAGAAGAAGAAGAAGAAGAAGACAAAGAAGAAGAAAAGGAGGAAGAAGAATAAGAATAGGAAGAAGAAGAGAAGAAGATAAAGACGAAGAAGAAGAAGATGAAGTAGAAGAAGAAGAAGTGGAAGAGGAAGAAGAAGAAGAAGAAGGAGAAGAAGAAGAAAAAGAAGAAGAGAAGAAGAAGAAGATAAAGACGAAGAAGAAGAAGAAGATGAAGAAGAAGAAGAAGAAGAAGAAGTGGAAGAGGAAGAAGAAGGAGAAGAAGGAGAAGAAGAAGAAGAAGACTAGGAAGAAGAAGAAAAAAAAGGAGTATTAGTATTAGTAGAAGAAGAAGGAGAATAAGAAGAAGAAGAAGAAGAAGAATAAGAAGAACAACAAGAAAAAGAAGTGATAGAAGTAGATGGTGGAAGACAAGGCAAAGAAGAAGAAGAGGAGGAGGAAGAAGAAGAAGAAGAAGAATAAGAAGAGAAGAAGAAGATGAAGTAGAACAAGAAGTAGAAGAAGATGATGATGATGATGATGATGAAGACAAAGAAGAAGAAGAAGATGAGGAAGAAAGGGAAGAAGAAGAAGAAGAAGAAGAAGAAGAGGTGGAATAAGAAGAATTAGAGGAAGGGGAGCATGAAGAAGAAGAAGAAAAGAAGAAGAGGAACAAGAAGAAGGAGAAGAAAAAGATGATGACAAGAGCACGAAGAGGAAGTAGAAGATGAGGAGCAAGAAGACAAAGAAGAAGAAGAAGAAGGGGAAGAAGAAGAAGAGGAGGAAGAAGAAGATCAGGAATAAGAAGAAGAAGAAGAAGAACAAGGGGAAGAAGAAGGAATGGAAGAAGAAGAAGAAGAAGGGGAAGAAGAGGAACAAGACGAAGAAGAATAAGAAGTAGTAGAAAATTAAGAAGTAGAAGAAGAAAATGAAGAAGAAGAAGAAGAAGAGGAAGATCAAGAAGAAGTAGAAGAAGAAGAAGAAGAAGAAGAATAAGAAGTGGAAGAAGAAGAAGAAGAAGAAGTGGAAGATAAGTAAGAAGAGGAAGAAGACGAACAAGAAGATGAGGAGGAAGAAGAAGAAGAATGGGAAGAAGAAGAGGAAGAAGAGGAGGAGGAAGAAGAGGAAGAATAAGCTTAAGTAGAAGAAGAGCAGGAAGTGGAAGAGGGAGAAGACAAAGAAGAGGTAGAACTAGAGGAAGTAAAAGAATAGCATGATGAATAAGAAGAAGAGGAAGATGAAGAAGAAGAAGAAGAAGAAGAAGAAGAAGAAGAAGAAGAGCAAGAAGAAGTCGTAGAAGAAGAAGAAGAATTAGTATAAGAAGAAGAAGGAGAAGAAGAAGAAGAAGAAGAAGAAAAGGAAAAAGAAGAAGTATAACAAAAAGAATAAGAAGAAGAAGAAGGAGAAGGAGAAGAAGAAGAAGAAGAAAAAGAAGAAGAAGAAAGAGAAGAGAAAAAGAAGAAGAAAAATGAGAAGAAGAAGAAGTGGAAGAAGTATAAGAAGAAGAAGAAGAAGAAGAGAAGAAGAAAAGAATAGTAAGAAGAAGAAGTAGAGGAATTAGGAGGAGGAGGAGAAGAAGAAGAAGAAGAAGAAGGAGAAGAAGATGATGATGATGAAGAAGAAGAAGAAGGAGAAGAAGGAGGAGAAGAAGAAGAAAAAGAAGAAGGAGAGGAAGAAGAAAAAGAAGAGGAAGAAGAAGAAGAAGAGGAAGTAGTAGTAGAAGAAGAAGAAGAAGAAGACGAAAAAGAAGAAGAAGAAGAAGTAGTAGAAATAGAAAAAGAGGGAGAAGAAAAGATGATAAAGAAGAAGAAGAACTAGAAGAAGAGAAACAAGAAGAAGAAGAAGAAGAAGAAGAATAAGAAGAAGAAGAAAATGAAGAAGAAGATGAAGAAGATGAAGAATAAGAAGAAGAACAAGAGGAAGATGAGGAAGAGGAATAACAAGAACTAGAAGATGATGAGGAAGAAGGAAAAGTACAAGAAGAAGAAGGAGGAGGAGAAGAAGAAGTAGAAAAAGAAGACGAAGAAGAGGAAGAGGAAGAGGAAGGAGAAGAAGTGGAAGAAGAATAAGAAGAAGATGAAGAAGAAGAAGAGGAAGAAGTAGAAGAAGAAGAAGAAGAGGAAGAAGTAGAAGAAGAAGATGAAAAAGAAGAAAAAAAAGAAGAAGAAAAATAAGAAAAAGAAGAAAAAGAGGAGGATGGTAAAGAAGTAGAAGTAACAAAAGAAGAAGAAGAGAAACATGAAGAAGAATAACAAGAAGAGGAAGAGGAAGAATAAGAGTAGGAAAGAGAAGAAGAAGAAGAAGAAGAGGATTAAAAAGAAGAAGAAGAAGAAGAGGAATTTGAAGAAGAAGAAGAATAAGAGGAAGATGAGGAAGAAGAGGAATCAGAAGAAGAAGAAGAAGAAGATGAGTAAGAAGGAGTAGAAGAAGAAGAAGAAGGTGGAGAAGAAGAAGAAGAAAAGGTAAAAGGAGTAGAGAAAGAAGAACAAGAAGAAGATGATGAAGAGGAAGATGTACAAGCAGAAGAAGAAAAAGAAGAAGAAGAAAAATAGAAAGAAGAAGAAGAAGAATAATAATAAGAAGAGGAAGAAGAAGAAGAAGAAGTAGTTGAAGAAGAAGAAGAAGAAGAACAAGAGGTAGATGATGAAGAAGAGGAAGAAGAGGAAGAAGAAGAAGAAGATGATGATGAGGAAGAAGGAGAAGAAGAAGAGGAGGAAGAAGAAGAAGAACAAGAAGTAGTGGAAGAAGAAGGGTTAGAAGTGGAAGAAGAGTAAGAAGAGGAAGAAGCAGAGGAAGAAGAAGATTAGAAAGAAGAAGAGGTGAAGAAGTAGAAGAAGAAGTAGAAGAAGAAGGAGAAGAATAAAAAGGAAAAGAAGAAGTGGACGAAGAAGATGAAGAAAAAGAACAACAAGGAGATGAGGAAGAAGAGGAAGAAGAAGAAGAAAAAGAAGACAAAGAAGAAGAAGAAATGGAAGCAGAAGAAGAAGAAGAGGAAGAAGATGAAGAAGTTGAGGAAGAAGAAGTAGAAAAGAAGAGGAAGAAGAAGAAGAAGAAGAAGAAGAGTTAGAAGATAAAATAAAAGAAAAAAGAGAAAGATGAGAAAGAAGAGGAAGGAGATGTTGCGGAAAAAAGAAGAAGACGTAGGAGAAGACGAAGAAGAAGAGTAAGAAGAGGAAAGATAGGAAGAAAAGTTCAAGAAGAAGAAGAAGTGGAGGTAGACAAAAAGGTCAAAGAATAAGAAGAACATGTTGTAGAATAAGAGTGGGAAGAAGAAGAAGAACAAGAAGAAGAAAAATGAGAAGAAGAAGAAGATGAAGAAGAAGAGGAAGAAGAAGAAGAAGAATTAGAGGAAGAAGAAGAAGAAGAAGAATAAGAAAAAGAGGATGAAGAGGATAAGGAATGAGGAGAAGAAGAAGAGGACAAAGAACTTGAAGAAGTAGAAGTGGAAGAAGTGGAGGAAGAATCAAAAGAAGTGGAAGAAGAATAAGAGGAAGAAGAAGAGGAAGAAGAAGAAGTGGAAGGAGAAGAAGATAAAGAAGTAGAAGAAGAAGAAAAAGAAGAAGAAGAATAAAAAGAAGAAGTAGAAGAAGATGAAGATGAGGAAAAGAAAGAAGAAGAGGAAGAAGAAGAAGATGAAGAAGAAGAAGAACAAGAAGAAGAATAAGAAGAAGAGGATGAAGTAGAATAAGAAGAAGATGGAGAACAATAACTGGAAGGAGAGGAAGAAGATGAGGAAAAAGATGAAGTTGAAGAAGAAGAAGAAGAGAAAGAATAGGGGTAAGTGGAAGTTGAAGAAGAAGAAGAGGGTCAAAAGGAGAAGAAGAAGAAGATGAAGATGAAGAAGAAGACGAAGAGGAAGAAGAAATGGAACAAGAAGAAGTAAATGAAAAGGAAGATGATCTTTTTTTAGGAAGAAGAAGAAGAAGAAGAAGAAGAAAATGAAGAAGTAGAAGGTGAAGAAGAAGAAGAATAAAAAGAAGAAGAAGAAGAAGAATAGGAAGAAGAAGAAAGGAGGAAGAAGAAATAGTAGTAGTAGTAGTGGAAGAAGAACAAGAAGAAGAGGAAGAGGAAGAAGAATAAGAAGGAGATGATGATGATAAAGTAGAAGAAGAAGACAAAGAAGAAGAAGGCGAAGAAGAAGAAGAATAAGAAGAATAAGAACAAGAAAAAGAGGAAGAAGAAGAAGAAGAAGAGAAGAAGAAGAAGATTAAGAGTAAGAAGAAGAAGAAGAAGAAGCTGAAGCAGAAGAAGAAGAAGAAGTAGACGAAAAAGAAGAAGAAGAAGAAGAATAAGAAAACGAAGAAGAAGAACAAGAAGAAAGAGAAGAAGTTGAAGCAGAAGAAGAAGAAGGAGGAGGAGAAGAAGAAGAAGAAAAAGGAGGAGGAGAAGAAGATGAAGAAGAAGAAGAAGAAGAAGGAGATGAATAAGAAGTAGAAGAAGGAGAAGAAGAAGAAGAAGAAGAAAAAGAAGAAGAAGAAGAGGAAGTCAAACAAAGAGGAGAAGAAGGAGATGAAGAGGAAGAAGAAGAAAAAGAATAATAAGGGGAAGAAGAAGAAGGTTAGGAACAAGAAGAAGAAGAAGAAGAAGAAGAAGAGAAGTAGAAAAAGAAGAAGAAGAAGAAGAAGAAAAAGAAGAGCAAGAAGATGAAGAAAAAAAGAAGAAGAAGAGGAAGATGAGGAAGAAAAGGAAGAAGAGTAAGAAAAAGAACAAGAAGATGCAAAATAAGAAGAAAAAGAGGAAGAAGAAGAGGAATAAGAAGAAGAAGAAAGAAGGGCAAGAAGAAGAAGAAGTGGAAGAAGATGAAGATGGTGAAGAAGAAGAAGAAGAAGAAGTAGAATAATAAAAAGAAGAAGACAGAGATGAGAAGAAGAAGAAGAAGAAGAAGAAGTGGAAGGAGAAGAAGAGGGAATAGAAAAAGAAGAAGTGGAAAAGAAGAAGATGAGAAGGGCAAGAAGAAGAAGTGGAAGAAGAAGAAGAAGGTGAAGAAGAAAAAGAAGAAGAAGAAGAAGAAGTAGAATAATAAAAAGAAGAAGACAGAGATGAGAAGAAGAGGAAGAAGAAGAAGAACTGGAAGGTGAAGAAGAGGAAAAAGAAAAAGAAGAAATAGAAAAGAAGAAGACAAGAAGATGAAGTAGAAAAAGATGAGATGAAGAAGAAGAAGGAGGAGGAGGAGGAGAGGAAGAAGAAGAATTTGTAGAAGAGGAAGAAGAAGAAGAAGAAGAAGAAGAAGAAGAAGGCAAAGAAGAAGAAGAAGAAGATGATGATGATGACGATGATGAAGAAGGTCCAAAAGAAGAAGGAGAAGAACAAGAAAGGGGAAAGCAGAAGAAGAAGAAGAAGAAGAAGAAAAAGAGGAAGAAGAAGAAGAAAAAGGAAAAGAACAAGAAGAAGAAGAGGAGAAAGAAGATTAAAATGGAAAGAAGAAGAAGAATTTGAAGTTGAAAAAATAGAAGTAGCAGACAAAGAGAAAGAAGTAGAGGATGAAGAAGGAACAATCGAAGAAGAAGATGAAGTAGAAGAAGAAGAGTAAGATGAAAAAGAAGAAGAAGAGGAGGAAAAAGAGAAGAAGGGGAAGAACAAGAAGAAGAAGAAAGAGAAGAAAAAGAAAAAAAAGAAGAAATAAAAGAGGAAGAAGAATAAAAAGAAAAAGGAGAAAAAGAAGAAGAAGAAGAAGAAGTGGAAAATGAAGAAGAGGAAGAAGATGAAGATGTAGAAGAAGAAGAAGAAGGAGTACAAGATGTAAAAGAATAAGAATAAGAAGAAGAAGAAGAAGAGGAAAAAGAAGAAGTAGAAGTAGATGAAAAAGAAGAAGAAGAGGAAGAAGAAGAAGTAGAAGAAGAGGAAGAAGAAAAAAAAGAAGAAGAAGAGGAAGATGAGGAAGAAGAGAAAGATTAAGATGAAGTAGGAGAAGAGGAGGAGGAAGAAGAAGATGTAGAAGAGGAAAAAAGAAGTAGAAAAAGAAGTGGAAGAAGAGATGAATTAGGGATCAGGTATTAGGGGTTAGGGATAAAGATTAGAGATTAGTGTCTAAGCAGTGAGGGATTAGGGATTATGCATTAGGTAATTAGAATTAAAGATTAGGGATTAGAGAGTAGAGATTGCGGAAGTAATAGGGTTTTAAGATTAGGGATTGGGAATAAGGTTTAGGTATTGGGGTTGAAGAGATTAACGATTAGGCATTTGATATTCAGGATTAAGAATTAAAGGATTTATTACTAAGAATTAGGGATTTAGAATTTAAGATTAAAGATTAGAGATTAAGGATTAGAGGTTAGGGGATTAGGATCTGTTTTAGAGATTAAGGATTAAGGAATTAAGGATTAGGGACTAGTGAATAAGGATTAGGCATTAGGGATTAGTGATTAGAGATTAGAGATTAAAGATTAAGGATTAGGTATTATGGATTATGTATTAGGGATTAGAGTTTAACGAATAGAGATTAGGGATTTGTGGTTAAGGATTAAATATTAAGGATTAGAGATTTTTTGGGATGGATTAGTGATTAAGGATTATAGATTAGGGATTAAAGATTAAATAGAAGGAAGAAGTAAGAAGCAAGAAAGAAGAATGAAGAAAGAACAAGAAGAAGAAGAAGAAGAGTAACAAGAAGAGGAAAAAGAACAATAAGACGAGGAAGAATAAAGACGAAGGAACAAGGAAGAAGGAAGGAGGGAGGAAGACGAAGGAATGAAGAAGAAAGATGAAAGAAGAATGAGGAAAGAAGAAAGAAGAAAGAAGGAAGAACGAAGAAGAAGAAGAAGAAGAAGGAGAAGGATTAGAAAGAGGAGGAGGAGAAAGAGAAGGAGAAGGAGAAGGAGATCAAGAAGGAGAAGGAGAAAGAGTAGGAGAAGTAGTTGGAGAAGAAGAAGGAGAAAGACAAAGAGAAGTAGAAGAAGAAGAAGAAGAAGAAGGAAGGAGTAGAAGAAATCAAGGAAGAAGAAGTAAAAGTAGAAGAAGAAGAGAAGAGTATGAAGAAGAGCAATAAGGAGAACAAGAAAAGAAGAAGAAGGAGAAGAACAAGAAGAAGAGGATGAAGAAGAAGTGGAAGAAGAAGAAGAAGATGAAAAAAGAAAAAAGAACCAGAGTAAGAAGAAAAGGAAGAGGAATAGGAAGAAGTTGAAGAAGAGAAAGATGAGGAAGAAGAGGAAGAAGAATAGAAAGAACAAGTGGAAGTAGAAGAGGAAGAAAAAGAAGAAGAGGTAGAAGAGATGAATTCAGGATTATGGACTTTGGGGTTAGAGATTAGGGATTAAGGAATGAAGGATTAGGGATTTGGTATTAAGTAGTGTAGATTAAAGATTAGGGAGATTGGATTAGGGATTTTGGGGTTAGCATTTAAGGATTTCGATTTATAGGTTAAGGATTTAGGATCAAAAAGTGAGAATTAAGGAATAAGTAATAGGGATAAGATATTAGAGATGGAGAGATTAAGATTTAGGAGATTAATTATTAAGGATTAAGGATTAGAGATTTGAGATTTAGGATTAGGGATCAAGTATTAGAGAATAGAGATGAGGGATTAGAGATTAGAGATTAGAGATTAGAGATTAGGGATGTAGAATTTAGGGTTAGAGATTAAAGATTGGAGACTATAGATTAAGCGATTTAGATAATCGTTAGAGATTAGGGATTAGAGATTAAGTATTTGGGATTAGTCATTAATGATTAGGGATTAGAGATTAATGGTTAGGGATTAAAGAAAGGATCATGGATTATAGATTAGGTATTGAGATTAGGGATTAGAGATTAAGGTATTGTTATTAGAGATTAGAGTTTAGGGGTTAGAGATTAGGGATTAAAGATTAGGGATTGAAGATTAAGGATTTGATATTAGTGATGGATTAGTAATTAGAGATTAAGGATTAAGGATTAGGGATTAAGGGGAAGGAAGAAGGAAGAAGGTAGAAGGAAAAATGAAGAAGGATGAAAGAAGAAGAAGAAGAGGAAGTAGAAGAGGAAAAAGAATAAGAAGAAGAAGAAAAAGAAGAGGAAAAATAAAGAAGAAGAAAGAAGAAAGAAAGAAGAAGGAAGAAGG
>JAIUJO010001842.1:37500-40000 GCA_023846275.1 Vanilla planifolia | reverse complement strand
AGAAGAAGAAGTAGAAGATGAAGAAGTAGAAGATGGAGAAGAAGGAAAAGAAGAAGAAGGAGAAGCAAAAGGAGAAGAAGAAGATGAAGAAGAAGAAGAAGAAGAAAAAGAAGAAGAAGAATAAGGACAAGAAGAAGAAGGAGAAGGAGAAGCTGAAAAAGAAAGAGAAGAAGTAAGGGAAGATGGAGAAGAAGAAGGAGAAGTAGAAGGAGAAGAAGAAGAAAAGAAAGAAGAAGAGAAGGATAAGAAGAAGAAGAAGAAAAAGGAGAAGAAGAAGAAGGTGAAGAAGAAGAAGAAGAAGGAGAAGAAGAAGAAAAAAAGAAGGAGAAGAAGAAGGAGAACAAGGAGAAGAAGAAGAACGAGAAGGAGAAGAAGAAGAACGAGAAGAGAAGGTGAAGAAGAAGAAGGGAAAGAAGAAGAAGAAGAGGAGGAAGAAGAAGAAGAGGAAAGAAGAAGGAGAAGAGGAAGAAGAAGAAGAAGAAGGGGAAGAAGAAGAAGAAGAAAAAGAAGAAGAAGGTGAGGGAGAAGACAGGGAAGAAGAACAAGAAGAAAGAGAAGAAGGAGAGGGAGAAGAAGAAGAATTAGAAGAGAAGAAGGGGAAGAGGAAGAAGAAGGAGATGAAGAGGAAGGAGGAGGAGGAGAAGTAGAGGAAAGACAAGAAGAAGAAGATGAGAAGAAATAGAAGGAGAAAGATAAGAAGAAGTAGAAGAAGAAGAAGAAGTAGAAGAAGAAGAAGAAGAAGAAAGAGAAGAAGAAGAAGAAGAGGAAGAAGGAGAAGAAGGAGAAGAAGAAGAAGAAGGAGAAGAAGAAGGAGAAGGAGAAGAAGAAGAAGAAGAAGAAGAAGAGAGAAGAAGAAAAAGAAGAAGAAGGAGAAGAAAAAGAAGGAGAAGAAGGAGAACGAGAAGAAGAAGAAGAGAAGAAGAATAGAAGAAGAAGAAGAAGGAGAAAAAGCAGAAGAAGAAGAAGAAGAAGAAGAAGAAGAAGAGAAGAGAAGAGAAGGAGAAGGAGTAGAAGAAGGAGGAGAAGTAGAAGAAGAACAAGAAGGGGGAGGAGGAGAAGAAGAAGAACAAGAATAAGAAGCACAAGGAGGAGAAGAAGAAGAAGGAGAAGAAGAAGAAGAGAGAGCAGAACAAGAAGGAGAAGAAGAAGAAGAGGAAGAGGAGGAAGGAGAAGAAGAAGAAGAAGAAGTAGAAGAAGAAGAAAAAGAACAAAAAGAACAAGATGAAGAAGGAGAAGAGGAATAGGTGGAAGGAGAAGAAGAACAAGAAGAAGAAGGAGAAGAAGAAAAAGAAGAAGAAGAAGAAGAAGATAGAAGAAGAAGAAGAAGGAGAGAAGAAGAAGAAGACGAAGAAGGAGGGGGAGAAGAAGAAGAAGAAGAACATGAAGAAGGAGAAAAGAAGAAGAAGAAGAAAAAGAAGAAAAAGAAGAAGAAGAAAGAGAAGAAGAAGAAAGAGACGGAGGAGAAGAAGAAGAAGAAGAAGATGAAGAAGGAGAAGTAGAAGAAGGAGAAGAAGAAATAGATATAGAAGAAGAAATAGAAGTGGAAGTTGGAGAAGAAGAAGATGAAGAAGAAGAAGAAGAAGAAGCAAAAGAAGAAGAAGAAGAAAGAGAAGAAGAAGAAGAAGTGGAAGAAGGAGAAGAAGAAGGAGAAGGAGAAGAAGAAGAAGAAGAAGAAGGAGAAGAAGAAAAAGAAGAACAAGAAGAAGAAGAAGGAGAAGAAGAAGAAGAAGAAGACGAAGGAGAAGGAGAAGAAGGAGAAGGAAAAGAAGGAGGAGAAGAAGAAGAAGAATAAAGAGGAGGAGGAGAAGAAGAAGAAGAAGAAGAAGAAGAGAAGAAGAAATAGAAGAAGAAAAAAGAAGAAAGAAGAAGGAGCAGGAGAAGAAGAAGGAGAAGAAGAAGAAGAAGAAGGAGAAGAAGAAGAAGAAGAAAAGAAGAAGAAGAAGAAGAAGGAGAAGAAAGAAGGACAAGGGGAAGAAGAAGGAGAAGACAGAAGGAAAAGAAAAAGGATATGAAGAAGGAGAAGGAGAAGGGGAAGAAGAAGCAGATGAAGAAGGAGAAGAAGAAGGAGGTGAAGAAGAGGAGGAAGAAGAAGAAGAAGAAGAAGAAGGAAAAGGAGAACAAGATGAAGAAGAAGGAGAAGAAGAAGAAGAGAAGACGAAGAAGTAGGAGAAGAAGAAGAAGGAGAAGTAGAAAGAGAAGATGAAGGAAGAGAAGGAGGAGAAGAAGAAGGAGAAGATGAAGAAGAGAAAGGAGAAGGAGAAGACGAAGAGGAAGCAAGAGCAGAAGAAGAGGAGGGGGAAGAAGAAGAAGAAGAAGAAGAAGTAGAAGAGTCAGAAGAAGGAGAGGAAGAAGGAGCGAAGAAGAGGAAGGAGAAGAAGAAGAAGAGGAAGAAGAAGGAGAAGAAGAAGTGGAGGAGGAAGGAGAGGCATAAGGAGAGAAGAAGAAGAAAAGAAGGAGAAGAAGAAGAAGAAGAAGAAGTTGAAGTAGAAGAAAAAGAAGC
>JAIUJO010002300.1:40000-44811 GCA_023846275.1 Vanilla planifolia | reverse complement strand
ACGAACACACACACATAAAGACACACACAAAAATAGAACCAAACATGCACAATCACATACGCACACACACAATACACCTGTGGAGTCCCACATGGTCACACACATACACCCACACACACATATATGCACACATATAAACATTCATGCATGCATGCACCCATGAATGCACATTCACAAAAATCCATACATGCATCTGCATACAAAAACACATACACATAGGTATATGCACACTCCCACACGTGTCCATGTAAATACATAAATATACACTCACATGCACATGCACATACACCCATATGCTTATGCACGTATTGTCAAAAACAAACACACAAAATCACACAAGCATGCACGCATGCACACACACATATGCACTGACATAAGTACACATGTGCATAGGTGCACATAAACACATGAACACACCCGTACACACGTACAAACATGTAAGAATGCACACACACCCATAGATGAATGCATTCCAGTACACTCACATGCATTCATGCAAAGAAGCACACACTAACACAACCAAGCACACACAGGAACACACACATATGCACAGGCATGCGTATTGACACATAAATATAGCACATAAGTGCACAAACACACACTTGCACACACATGCACTCGCATGCATGTACACATGTGTATGCGCACATGCATGTGCACACACATGCACACCTAAACATATATACACAAGAAAATAAAGCATACACAAACACAAGAACATGCACACATACACACACTCAAACATGCACATATACGCACACACAAGCACATGCATAAATAGATGCACACATAGATGGACACATGCATGAATGCATACACATATATTCTTCTTTTTCTTCTTCTTCCTCTTCTTCTTCTTCTTCTTCTTCTTCTCCTTCTTCTCCTTCTTCTTCTTCTTCTTCTTCTTCCACTTCTTTTCCTCTATTTCTTCTTCTTCTTCTTCTTTTACTTCTTCATCTACTACTTCTTTTCTACCGCCTCCTCCTCCACCTATTCTTCTTCCTCTTCTTCTTCTTCTTCTTCTTCCACTTCTTTTTCTGCTTCATCCTTTTATTCTTCTTTCACTTCTTCCTCTTCTTCCTCCCACTTCCCCTTCTTCTTCTTCTTCTTCTACTTCTACTTCCACTTCTTTTTCCTCTTCTTCTTCTTCTTCTTCTTCTTGTACTTCTTCTTTTCCTCCTCCTCTTCCTCCATTTATTCTTCTTCCTCTTCTTCTTCTTCTTCTTTTACTTTTTCTTCTTAATCTATTTCTTCTTTTCTCACTTCTTCTTCCTCTACTTCCTTCTATTTCCTCCTCTTCTTCTTCTTCTTCTTCTTCGTCATCTACTCTTCTTCTTCTTCTTCTTCTTCTACTTCTTCTTCATCATCATCTTCTTTTCCCTCCTCTTCTTTCTTGTCTTCTTCTTCTTCTTCTTCTTCTTTATCTTTTTCCATTTCTTCTTCTTCTTCTTCTTCTTCTTCTATTTCTTCTTCTTCTTTCTCTCCTCCTCCTCCTCCTCCTCTTCTTCTTCTTCTTCTTCTTTTTCATCATCTTTTTCTTCCTCTTCCACTTCTCCATCATTTTCTTCTCCTTCTTCTTCTTCTTCTTCTTCTTCTTCCTCATCCTCTTCTTCTTCTTCTTCTTCTTCTTCTTCTTCTATTTCTTCTAATTCTTCTTCTTCTACTTTTTCTTCTTCTTCCGCCTCCCCTTCTTCCTTGTCTTCTTCTTCCTCCTCTTCTTCTACTAATTCATATTCTTCTTCTTCTTCTTCTTCTTCTTCTTCTTCTTTCTTTTTCTTCTTCTTCTTCTACCCCTTCTTCTTCTTCTTTTTCTTCTACTTCTTCTTCTTCTTCTTCTTCTACTACTACTACTTCAACTTCTACTATAGTTACTACTTCTTCAAATTTTTCTTCTTCTTCTTTGTCTTGTCCTTTTGCTTCATCTTCTTCCTCTTCTTCCTTCCTTTTTTCTTCATCTTCGTCCTCTTCTTCGAGTTCTTCCTCTTTTTCCTCTTCTTTTTCTTCCTCCTCTTCTTCTTCTACTTCTTCTTCTTCTTTTTTGTCTTCCACTACTACTTTCTTTTCCTCTTCTTCTTCTTTTTCTTCTTCCTCTTCTTCTTCTTTTTCTTCTTCCTCTTCTTCTTCTTCTTCTTCTTCTTCTTCTTCTTCTTCTTCCTCTTCTTCTTCTTCTTCTTCTGCTACTACTTCCTGTACTTGTTCTATTTCTTCTTCTTTTCTCCATCTTCTTCATCTTCCTCCTCATCTTTTACATCTTTTTCTTCTTCCTCTTCTTCTTCCTCTTCCTCTTCTTCTTCTTCTAATTCTTCTTCTTCATCTTCTTTTTTCTTCTTCTTTTTCTTCTTCTTCTTCTTCTTCTTTTTCTTTTACTTCTTCTTCTCCTACTTCTTCTTCTTCTTCGCCTTTTTCTTCTTCTTCTTCCTCTTCCTCTTCTACTACTTTTTGTTCTTCTTGTTCTTCTGGTTGCAGTTATTCTTCTTCTTCTTCTTCTTCTTGCCCTTCTTCTTCTTCTTCTTCTTTTTCTTCTTCTTCCTCTTCTTATTTTTCTTCTTCTTCTTGTTATTCTTCCTCTTCCTCTTCTTCTTCTTCTTCTGCTTCTACTTCTCTCTCCTCTTCTTCTTCTTCTCATTCTTCTTCTACTTCTTTCTCTTCTACTCCTTTTTCTTACACTTCATCTTCTTCTTCTATTGCTTCTTCATTTTCTTTTTCTTCTTCCACACCTTCTTTTTCTTCTTCTTCTACTATTTCTTCTTCTTGTTCTTCTTCTTCTACTACTACTTCTAATTCTTCTTCTTCTTCATCGTTCCCCTCTTCTTCTTTCTCTTCTTCTTCTTCTTCTTCTTCTCATTCTTCTACTTCTTCATGTTCTTCATCTTCTTCTGCTTCTACTTCTTCGTCATTTTCTTCTTCATCATCTTGTTCTTCTTCTTCTTCTTCTTCTTCTTCTTCTTTTTCGACTTCTTCTAATTCTTCTTCTATCTTCTAATTCTTCTTCTTCTACTTATTCTTCTTTTTCTTCTTCTTTTCCTCCTCCTACTTCTTCTTCTTCTTCTTCTACTTCTTCTTCCTCTTCTTCTTCTTCTTCTTCTTCTTCTATTTCTAGTGATTCTTCTTCTTCTTCTTTTACCTCTAATAATTCTTCTTCTTCTTCTTCTTCTACTTCTTCTTCATCATCTTCTACTTATTCCTCCTCCTCTTATGCATCTTCTTCCTTCTCTTCTTCTTCTTCTCCCTCATCCTCTTCCACTTCTTCCCCTTCTTCCTCCTCTTCTTATACTAAATTTTCTTCTTCTTAGTCCTTTTCTTTTTCTTCTTCTTTTTCCTCCTCTTCCACCTCTTCCTCCTCTTCTTTCTCATCTTCTTCTTCTTCTTCTACTTGTTCTTCTACTACTTCTTCTTCTTCTCCTTCTTTTTCTTCTTCTTCTTCTTCTTCTTCTTCTTCTTCTATTTCTTTCTCCCCTTCTTCTTCTTTTTCTTCTTCTTCATCTTCTTTTTTTTCTTCTTCTTTTACTTCTTCTCCTTCTTCTTCATCATCATCTTCTTCTTCTTCTTCTTCTTCTTCTCCTTCTTTTTCTTCTCCTCCTTTTCTTTTTCTTCTTCTCCTACTTCTGCTTTTTCTTCTTATTCTTCTTCTTCTTCTTCTTCTTCTTTTTTTTCATCCTCTTCTTCTTCTTGGCCTTTTTCTTCCTCTTTTATTTCCTCTTCTTATCTTCTTCTTCTTATTATTATTATTCTTCTCCTTCTTCGTCCACTTCTTTTTCCTCTTCTTCTTCTTCTACTACTACTACTACTTTCTCTTTTCCTCCAATTCTTCTTGCTCTTCTTCTTCTTCTTCTTCCACTATTTCTTCTTCTTCCACATGTTCCTTTTCATCCTTCTTCTTCTTTTTCTTCTTCTTCTTCTTCATTTACTTCTTCTTCTTCTTCTTCTTCTTCTTCTACTTCTTCTAATTCTTCTTCTTCTTTATCATCATCCTCTTCTTCCTTCTCTTTTTCCTAGTCTTCTACTTCTTGTTCTTCTTTATATTTTTCTTTTTCTTCATCCTCTTCTTCTTCTTCATCTTTTTCTTCTTCTACTTCTTCTTCTTCTTCTTCTCCTCCTCCTCCTCCTGCTACACCTCTTCCTCTGCTTCCTTTTCTTCTTCTTCTTCTTCTTTCATTTTCTCTACTTTTTAATAATTTTCTTCCTCTTCCTCATCCACTTCATCTTCATCTTTTTCTTCTCCTTCTTCTTCTTCTTCTTATTATTATTCTTATTCTTCTCCTTGTTCTTCTTCTTCTTCCTCTTATTCTTCTTCTTCTTCTTCTTCTTCTTCTATTTCTTCTAATTTTTTTCTTCTGCTTCTTCTTATTCTTCCTCCTCTTCTTCCTTATCTTCTTCTTCTACTAATTCATCTTCTTCCTCTTCTTTTTCTTCTTCTTCAAATCCTTCTTCTTCTTCTACTTCTTCTTCCTTATTATTATTATTATTATTTTTATTATTATTATTATTACTGTTATTATTCTTTTACTTCTACTACAACTTCAAATTCTTCTTCTTCTTCTTCTTCTGCTTCTTCTTCTGCCTCTTCCTACTTCCTTTTTACTTCTTCTTCATCCTCTTCTTCAACTTCTTCCTGGATTTGCTCTTCTTTTTCTTCTTATTCTTCATTTTCTTTTTCTTGTTATTCTTCTTGTTCTTCTTCCTCTACTACTACTTCTTCTTTTATTGCTTCCTATACTTGTTCTGATTCTTCTTCTTATCTCCAACGTCCTCATCTTCCTCCTCATCTTCTACATCTTTTTCTTCTTCCTCTTCTTCTTCCTCTTCTTCCT
>JAIUJO010002300.1:30000-37500 GCA_023846275.1 Vanilla planifolia | reverse complement strand
CTTCTTCTTCTTCTTCTTCTTCATCTTCTTCTACTTCTTCTTTGTGTTCTTTTTCTTCTTCTTTTTCTACTTCTTCTTCTTCTTCTTCTTCTTCGTCTTCTTCTTCTTCTTCTTCTCGTTCTTCTCTATCTTCTAATTCTTCTTCTTCTTCTTCTCCTTCTTCTTCTTCTTCTTCTACATCTTCTTTTTCTTCTTCTTCTTTTTCTTCTTCCTCTTCTTCTTCTTCTTCTTCTTCTTCTTCATCTTCTTCTACTTCTTCTTTGTGTTCTTTTTCTTCTTCTTTTTCTACTTCTTCTTCTTCTTCTTCTTCTTCGTCTTCTTCTTCTTCTTCTTCTCGTTCTTCTCTATCTTCTAATTCTTCTTCTTCTTCTCCCTCTTCTTCTTCTTCTTCTTTTTCTTCTCCTTCTTCTTCTTTTTCTTCTTCTTCTTCTTCTCCTTCTCCTTCTTCTTCTTCTTCTTCTCCTTCTTCTTCTTCTTCTTCTCCTTCTTCTTCTTCTTCTCCTTCTTCTTCTCCTCCTCCTTCTTCTCCTTCGTCTTCTTCTTCTTCTCCTTCTTCTCCTTCTTCCTCTTCTTCTACGTCTTCTTCTTCTTCTTCTTCTTCTTCTTCTACTACTTCTCGTTCTTCTTCTTCTTCTTCTTCTGCTTCTTCTTTTTCTCCATCTTCGTCTTCTTCTTCTTCTTCTTTTCCTTCTTCGCCTTCTTCTTCTTTTTCTTCTCCTTCTTCTCCTTCTTCTCCTTCTTTTTGTCCTTCTTCTTCTTCTTCTTCTTCTCCTTGTTCTTCTTCTCCTTCTTCTTCTTCCTCTTCTTCTTCTTCTTTTTCTTCTACTTCTTGTTCCTCTTCTTCTTCTTCTTCTTCTTCTTTTTCTTCTTCTTCTTCCTCTTCTTCGTTTTCTTCATCTTCTTCCTCTTCTTCTTCTTCTTCTTCTTCTTCTTCTTCTTCTTCGTTTTCTTCATCTTCTTCTTCTTCATCTTCGTCTATTTCTTCTTCCTCTTCTTCTTCTTCTTCTTCTTCTTTTTCTTCTTCTTCTTCCTCTTCTTCGTTTTCTTCATCTTCTTCTTCTTCTTCTTCTTCTTCGTTTTCTTCATCTTCTTCTTCTTCATCTTCGTCTTTTTCTTCTTCCTCTTCTTCTTCTTCTTCTTCTTCTTCGTCTTCTTCTTCTTCTTCGTCTTCTTCGTCTTCTTCGTCTTCTTCTTCTTCTTGTTGTTCTTCTTCTTCTTTTTCTTCTTCTTCTTCATCTTCTTCTTTTTATTCTTCTTCTTCTTCTTTTTCTTCTTCTTCTTCTTCTTCTTCTACTTCTACTTCTTCTAATTCTTGTTCTTCTTCTTCATCATCTTTATCCACTTCTTCTTCTTTTCTTTTTCGTCCTCTTCTACTTCCACTTCTTCTACTACTACTTCTTCTTCTTGTTCTTCTTCTTCGTCTTATTATTACTATTATTATTATTATTATTATTATTATTATTATTCTTTTCTTCTTCATCTAATTCTCCTTCTACTTCTTCTTCTTCTTCTTTTGCCTCTTCTTCTTCTTCTTCTTCTTCTCCTTCTTCTTCTCCTCCTCCTTCTTCTTCTTGTACTTCTTCTACTTCTTCTAATTCTTCTTCTTCTTCTTCTTCTCCTTCTTCTTCTTCTTATACTTATTCTTCCTCCTCTTTTTCTATCTCTTCTTCTTTTTCCTCTTCTTCTTCCTCATCTTCCTCCACTTCTTTTTCTTCTTCTTCAACTTGTTCTACTTCTATTTCTTCTTCTGTTTCTTCTTTTTATTCTTGTTATTCTTCTTCTTCTTTTTATTCTTCTTCTCCTTCTTAATCTTCTTCTTCTTCTTTGTCTCCTTTTCCTTCTTCTTCTTCCTCTTCTTCTTCTTCTTCTTCTTCGTCTTCATCCTCTTCTTATCATTCTTCTTCTTCATCATCATCATCATCATCTTCTTCTTCTTCTTCTTCTTCTTCTTCTTCTTCTACTTCTTCTTCTTCTTCTTTTTCGTTTACTTCCTCTTCTTCTTCTTCTTCTTCTTCTTCTTCTTCTACTTCCTCTTCTTCTTCTTCTTCTTTTTCTTCCACCTCCTTCTCTTCTTCCTTGTCTTCTTTTTCTTCTTCAAGATTTTTCCTCTTCCTCTTGATCTTTTCTTTCTTCCAATTCTTCTGTTACTTAATTTTCTTCTTCCTCTTCCACCTCCTCTTCTTCTTCTTTTTCTTCTTCTTCTTCTACTTCTTCCTCCTCCTCCTATTCCTCATCTTCTTTATCTTCCTCCTTCTCTTCTTCTTCGTCTTCATCTTCTTCTTTGTCTTTCTCCTCTTCTTTTTCTGCTTCTTCTTCTTCCTCTTCTTCTACTTATTTTTATACTACTTCTTCTTCTTCTCCTCCTTCTTCTTCTTCTCCTCCTTCCTCTTCTTCTTCTTCTTCCACTTCTTCTTTTTCTTCTTCTTCTTCTTCTTCTTCTTCTTCTTCTTCTTCCTCTTCATCTTCTTCTTCTTCTTCTTCTTCTTTGTCTTCTTCTTCTTCTTCTTCTTCTTCCTCTTCTTCTCCTTCTTCTTCTTCTTCTTCTTCTTCTTCTCGTTTTTCTTCATCTTCTTCTTCTTCTTCTTATTCTTCTTCTTCTTTTTCTTCTTGGTCTTCTCCTTCTTTTTTTTTTCTTCTTCTACTACTTCGTCTTGTCCTTCTTCTTCTTCTTCTTCTTCTTCTTTTTCTTCTACTTCCACTTTTTTCCTATTCTTCTTCTTCTTCTCCTTCTTTATCTTCTTACTCCTGCTCTTCCTTTTCTTCTTTTTCTTCTTCCTCCTAATCTTCTTTGTCTTCGTCTTCTTCTTTGTCTTCCTCCTATTCTTGTTCCTCTTCTTCTTCTTCTTCTACTTATTCTTCTACTACTTCTTCTTCTTCTCGTTCTTCTTCTTCTTCTTCTTCCACTTCTTCTTTTTCTTCTTCTTCTTCTTCTTCCTCTTCCTCTTCTTCTTCTTCTTCTTCTTCTACTTCTTCTTCTTCTTCTTCTTCTTCTTCTCCTTCTTCTTCTTCTTCATCTTCTCATTTTTCTTCTTCTTCTTGTTCTACTTCTTCTTCTTCTTCTTTCTGTTTCTTTTTCTTCTTCTTTTTATTCTTTTTGTCCTTCCTCTTCTTCTTCTTCTTCTTCTTCTTCTACTTTTTCTATTAGCAAGATTAGGTTTGGTTCCTCTGATTATGCTGCTAAGTGGCTTGTTAATGATTCGTTTGTCCATACAAATGATCATTATTGGTGTAACTATTCCACTGCAAAATAGAGCAGTTATTTTTAATTGGATCATACTTATGTGTTTGTATTTCATTTTTGGGTATTGTTTTTTAATTTTTCTATTTTACTTTTGTTAAGAAGATAGATAGATGTTAAATCATCATCTCTTTTTAATTCTATATTTTCTTGCATAAGCTGGAAAATATAAGTGTGTTTATTGAGAAAGCGAGATTTAAAAGAAGGGGCTTTATAAATCTTATTTTTTCTCCGTGAGGTATTGCTTCTTTTAGTTTTTCTAAGTCTTCATCTAAGATTTTAAATTATTCTCCTACACTGTCATGTAGTTCTGTTGTATTTACTTCTTCAAAAGTAAGTGTATTCATATTGACTCGAAATTCTCGATATTTTTCGAAATTCTCTGAATCATCTATAGCAGTTTTAGATGTTATGATCAGAAAATCCTCATATTTGTGTATAACAAGTGTTCCAATAGCATCGTTTGGTCAAATTAAATAATCCTAATCTTCTAGACCTGTATTTTTAATCAAGACTGTTGGTGCTTGATATGTCATGGGTTCAATTATCCCATGGGTAATAAAGTTATTTTCATTAGCATGATATGGGATATTAAGTATTATCCCATAGTAACCAAAAGGTATTAAAATGATTAGATGTAATGTTACCTCTATAGTTCGATAACGTTTAAGTCTAACCATTTTTCCCATGTAGATTGTATATCCTGTTGAGGATATTCTTTTCCTTTTAGGAAGTTTTAACGATGGTAATAAAGGAATAACCTTTATTTGTGTAAATGTTTTGTTTATTGTAATCATATTGATTTTGAGTTTGTCAAAACCTTTTAATAGTTTATCTGATGGTTGTTTAGATTCAGACTCTGTGGAGTCATAATAAGATGTAATTCAATAGACAGAATTATTGTCATAAAAAATTTCAACAATTGTTCAAATGTTGATGGAATATTCCTCTATATTAGGAGTAATAACTCTTTTGATGTTAACTGGGCATTCATTTGCATAATGTCCCTCTTTGTTACATTTAAAACATCTGCAATGTTTTTTTAACTTTCTTTTTATTATAATTTTTGATAAACTTCTTTTTCCTAAATCTTTGTTCTTTTCTAAATTTGGGTTTTTATTTTCTTTTAGAAATTTTATATCTTGAAATTCTTTTTTTTTAGCAGCATATGTTCTCCAGTCATAAACAGGTGGACAACTATAAATATAATTTAAATCTTCTAAGAATTTTGAACAACAGTTGCAGCCCATTCTAGAAGATTTTAAGTTTCTAATCATTTCTTTTTTACTAGAAGTATTTTCGCAAATCTTTTCCATAGATTCTGTACATGCTCTTCCAAGCATTCCTGTGTTGTGTTGTCTAAGAGTTCCTCTAGATGTAAGTAACTCTTGGTATTTTATAGATATTTTATTGTTCCAAGGGAAGGGTAATTTAGAAAAACAACCTTTGTATCCAAAACTTTTGTTGATGAGTTTTATTTAGATGATAAATATATCCTATGTATGTTGAAACAAATTCATCTAACATACATATATCACATAATTTCTTTTTATGATGTTTTTCTTCATAGTTTAGGTTTTCACTTCATTCTGATCCAGTAATGAAACCAACATTTCAATTACAGTTTGTTTATCTATTTGTTGTAGGATTTTTTGACATTCATCTTTATTATTTCTTTCGAAATTTGTCAGCCAAGATAGTGCATTTCCTTCCCAGTATGATGTAGAGAATTGTATGTATTCTGGAACATTCAAGGTAGGAGGAAGCATAAATATAGTTTCTTTTATTTTTTGAGTGCATTCTATGTAGTCTTTGACTCTTTTATATGGTATAGCATCTATGTTTAAAGTGAGTCCCCAAGTAGAGGAGTCTCTCTTTTCTTCTAAATGACGATTTTTATTTTTATGGTATGTACACCAATCTAAGCGTTTACCATAATTTAACATGGATGAATATGGAGTAGTATGAACTTGTTCCATATTATCTCCTTGAGATTCTTGCATGTTAACTTCAGGTGAAGGTGTTTGTGGAACATAACCATGAGGACTAGGGAGATAGAGAGTACTTCTACTACTTTCTCCTCTTTCCATCCTAATGTTATAATCATTTTCTAATCGGTTTCTATAAAAATCTATAACTTCATGATTCCTATTATGGTAAGGTCATTTCCTACTGTGGTAGGTATATGGATTATATGTTCATTATCCCGGATGTTTTCAGTAATCTGACACTTGTAAGTGTCATCGAAAATCAGTATGTATTTCATAGATTTTGAGTAGATGTTTATGTTTTCTTATTACTAGATAAGTTTGTAAGATGAGTTTTGATTATTTAAGAGGCTTGTTCTTCTTTTGTATTGTATTTGTATTTTGACCCTCTATTTTATGCTACATCTAGCCTTCCAAAAAACTGCAAGGTTCTTGTGGTTTTCTGGGGGAAGTGAGGGATTCTTACTAAGACCAGCATCCTTGGTAGACTTCTACATAAAATGGGAGCACAGCTATGGTTCGTTTCCTACTCCATAGCATAAAGAAATAGAATACAAATAAGAAGAAGAATCTTAAAACAAACTAGCTCATTGTACAGACAAATCTCTTAATAAGAAAACATAAACAAAAGTTTACTCAGACATAATATAAGACGTAAACATAAAGTTTATTTCATAAAAAAACTTACAAGAACAACGTGAGCATAAGGCTCTGATACCAGTTTTGTAGCGCGCGCACTTTCTGACAACTAATTTACAATAAGCACTCACTAATTTACAAGAGTGGAGGTTTACAATAGTGGAGGCAAGAAAACAGAAAGTAGAAAATAGAAAGCAAAAAGAAGAAAACTAGAGTTCTTCCATTGCCTTTGTTCTAGAGAGCATTTAAATTTATAGGCCAGGCTTCCTTTTGTTGGAAGCAAAAGAAAGTATTGTACTGTAGATGTTGTTTTTGATAATTGTTCAACACTGTTTGCACATTACTGTTCATTGTAGATCGTACACTATTCACTGTAGACTGTAGATCGTACTTCATTTATTGGCCTGCAATGTAGCTGGGAATGCTTTTGAAGGTGTTGAAAAGTGTTTGTAAAGTGATTTTTTATGGTCCCACCATGCCTCAATCTATAAGGGCCAAAGCTTCCATAGTTTCTTCATCCAATTCATTGTTCTCTAAATTGATTTTCGTGCAAGTGGCAATGAACTCTTCTTTAGTTGCTTGTCCTATTTTGCCAAATTTAATCTTTCTTAGAAACATTTTTATTTTCTTTTCTTTTTGAGATAAATCTTCAGCTTCATTGGCTAATGTGTCAAGAAAATAGATTGTTTTTCCATAATGAATTTGTTTGGTTAGATATTTAGAATTGAAATCTAGCTTCAGGAAAAAGTCTGTAGCAGTATACCATCGAGCTTCTTCTTCTTTGAATAAGCTTGGTTTGAATTCTTCAAGAAGTGGTGGAGTGTCTGAATGTTTTACTAGCATCCATAGCTATGGATATGCTCGCTTTGAAGAGTATAAGTTGATATGCTCGCTTTCTTCCCAGCTTGTCCAAATGAGGAAAACAAAGATTGTTGAGAATTTGGTAGAGTAGAGATTCAGACTATTCTTGTAAATATTAGGAGTAAAGCCTGTATAATCTTTGGGTTGTCTGGTGTTAATATAGACTTCATCTACTAGTCCTTTTCTGAGATGGACTTGGTATTTGGGAATCTCATTGAAGCAAGTTATTATTCTAGGCCTTTCAATTGTAGAATAAAAAATTTCTTGATTAAGGAACAATTGCTTTATGTTTTTTTCTCTAATTGCTTAAAGAATAAAAGCAACTTTTCTTCATCCAAAATATTTTGCTGATATAGCTGAAGCATTTCCTGAATAGTAACTTCAGCCTCTAATTTTCTTATTTATTCTGACTTTATATTGAATAAATGTAATAAAGATAAGAAATTCTTAATACGAAAAATGAATCAGATTAGAAGTATGGCTATTGGCAAATAGTTTTGAGAGTGATTAAATCCACAAAAGTTGTTCGAATTTTGCATGGCAGAAGACTGAGTTGTTGTAGATCTGGACAATAATAATTCCAGGGTCTACTTGTAGTTTTCATTGGTCATTTGGACCATAGTTTGTTTCATGCTTAGGTATCCTTTCTCAATTTGCATTAGCCAATAATTTGTTGATTGCCAATCATTGGCTTGTAATACATGGAAGCATCCGTTAATTTTCTCGAAGAAAGCTAGATCTGATTCTTTGAGAGCTTTGTTATACCATTCTTTT
>JAIUJO010002300.1:7500-10000 GCA_023846275.1 Vanilla planifolia | reverse complement strand
TTCCCCTTCTTCTTTTATTCTTCTTCTTCTTCTTCATCATCATCTTCTTCTTCTCCTCCTTCTCCTCCTTCCCCTTCTTCTCCTTCTCCTTCTTCTTATTTTTCTTCATCTTCTTCTTCTTCTTCTTCTTTGTCTTCTTTTCCTTCTTTTTCTTCTACTGCTTCTTCTACTTCTTCTTCTTCTTCTCTCTTCCTCTTCTTCGTCTTCTTCTTCTTCTTGTTCGTCTTCTTTTTCTTCTTATTCTCCATCTCATCTTCTTCTCCTCTTCTTCTTAATCTACTAACTACTTCTTCTTCTTCTTCTTCTTCTTCTTCTTCCCCTTCTTCTTCTTCTTCTTCTCGATCATCGTCATCATCTTCTTTTTCTTCTTCTTCATCTTCTTCTTCTTCTACTCCTTTTTCTTCTTCCTTCCTCTTCTTCTTCTTCTTCTCTTCTTCTTGATTTTCTTCATGTTCTTCTCCTTGTCCTTCTCCCTTTTCTCTATCTTCTCCTTCTTCTTCTTCTCCTTCTTCACCGTTTTCTTCCTCTTCTACTACTTCTTTTTCTTCTTCTCCTTCTTTTACTACTACTACTTCTTATTCTTCTTCTTATTCTTATTCTTATTCTTCTTCTTATTCTTTTCTTCTTATATGTCTTCTTCTTCTTCTTCTTTTACTTCTTCTTCCTTTTGTTTATTCTTCTTCTTTGCCTTGTTCTTCTTCTTCTCCTCTTCTTTTATTATTATTATTATTATTATTATTATTATTATCATAATTAACATTATTATTGTTGTTATTGTTATTCTTCTTCTTCTTCTTCTTCTTCTTTGACTTCTTCTTCTTCTTCCATTTCTTCTACTTCTTCTTATTTTTCTTCTTATTTTTCTTCTTATTCTTCTACTTCTTAATCTTGTTGTTCTTTTTCCTCCTCTTCAAATTCTTCTTCTTCCTCTTCTACTTCTTCTTCTTTCGTCTTCTCCTTCTTCTTCTCCTCCTCCTCCTCCTTCTTCTTCTCTTTCTACTTCTTCTCCTTCTTCAACTTCTTCTTCTTCTACATATTTTTTCTTCTTCTTCTTCTACTCCTTCTTCTTCTTCTACCACTACTTTTTCTTCTTCTTCTTCTTCTTCTTCTTCTTCTTTTATTTGTTGTTCTTCGTCTCTTTCTCTCCTTCTTCTTCTTCTTCTTTTTCTTCTTCTTCCTCTTCTTTTTCCTTTTCTTCTTCTTCTTCTTCTTCTAATTTTAATTCTTGTTCTTCTTCTTCTTCTTCTTCTTCTTCTTTTGCTTCTTATTCTTCTACTACTTCTTTCTTCTCTTCTTCCTATTGTTCTTCTAATTTTTCTTCCTTCTTCTTCTCCTTTATCTTCTTCTTCTCTTTTTCTTCATCTACTTCTTATTCTTCTTCCCATCTTCTTCTCCTGATTCTCCCTTTTTGTCTTCTTTTTCTTCTTCTCCTTCTCCTTTTTCTTCTTCATCTTCTTCTTCTTCTACTTTTCCTTCTTCTCCTTCTACTTTTCCTTCTTCTTCTTGTTCTTCTTCTTCTACCCCTTCTTTTTCTTTTCTTCCTCTTCTTCTTCGTCTTCTTCTTTTTCTTCTTCTTCTTCTTCTCCTTCTTCTTCTTCATTTTCTTCTTCTTCATTTTCTTCTTGCTCTTCTTCTTCTTCTATCCCCTTTTCTTCTAGTTCTTGTCCTTCTTCTTCTTTTTAATTTTACTACTTTTTATTCTTCTTCATCTTCTTCTCTTCATCATCTTCGTCTTCTTCTTCTTCTTCTTCTTCTTCTTCTCTTATTCATCTTCTTCTTATTCTTCTACTTCTTCTATTTCTTCTTCTTCTTCTTCTTCTTCTTCTTCTTTTTCTTAATTTTCTACTTCTTCAACATCTTAATCTTCTTCTTCTTCTTCCTCTTATTTTTCTTCTTCTCCATTATAATCATCATCTTTTTCTTCTTCTTCGTCTTCTTCTTCTTCCACTTCCTCTTCTTTTTCTTCTTTATTCTTCTTCTTCTTATTCTTATTTTCTTTCTTCTTCTTCTACTTCCTCTTCTTCGACTTCTTCTTCTTCTTCTCCTTGTCCTTCACCTTCTTCCCCTTCTTTTTGTTCTCCTTCTTGTTCTTCTTCTTTTCCTTCATTTACTTATTCTACTACTACTTCTTTTTCTTCTTCTTTTTCTTCTTATGTGCCTTCTTATTCTTCTTGCTTTACTTCTTCTTCTTCTTGTTCTTCTTCTTCATATTGTTATTATTATTATAATAAAAATAATAATAATAATAATAATAATAATAATTATTATTATTATTATTATTATAACTTTTACTATTTTTACCATTATTATTATTATTATTATTATTCGACTTCTTCTTCTTCTTCTACTTCTTCTACATCTTCTTCTTATTTTTCTTCTTATTCTTCTACTTCTTAATCTTCTTCTTCTTTTTTTCCCTCTTCTTTGTCTTCTTCTTGTTCTTCGTCTTCATCTTCTTCTTCAACTTCTTCTTCTTCTTCTTCTTCTTCTTCTACTTCTT
>JAIUJO010002345.1:12500-15000 GCA_023846275.1 Vanilla planifolia | reverse complement strand
GATGCAAAAGAAGAACAAGAAGAAGAAGAAGAAGAAAAATAAGTAGGAGAAGAGGAAGAAGTAGAAGAAGAAGAAGAAGAAGAGTAAGAGAAGAAGAAGAAGAAGAAGACTAAAGAAGAAGAAGAAGAAGAAAAGAAGATGGACAAGGAGACGAAGAAGAAGAAGAAGAAGTAGAAGTAGAAGAAGAAGAAGAAGAAGAAGGATAAGAAGAAGAAGAAGAAGAAGAAGATGAAGAATAAGAAGAAGAAGACTAAAGAAGAAGAAGAAGAAGAAGAAGAAGAAGAATAAGAAGAAAAAGAAGAAGAAGAATATGATGATGAATAAGAAAAGGAAGAAGAAGAAGTAGAAGAAGAAGAAGAGAAAGAAGGAGAAGAAGAAGCAAAAGAAGAAAAAAGATCAAGAAGAAGTAGAAGCGTGAGGAAAAGAAGAAGAGGGAGAAGAAAAAGAAGAAGAAGAAGAAGAAGATGAACAAGAAGAAGAAGAAGTACGAGAAGAAGGAGAAGTGGAAGAAGAAGAAGAATAAGAACAAGGAGAAGTGGAAGAAGAAGAAGAATAAGAAGAAGAATAAGAAAGAGAAGTGGAAAAAGAAAAAGATGAAGAAGAATAAGAAGAAAAAGAAGAAGAAGAAGGTGAAGGAGAAGAAGAAGAAGAAGAAGAAGAAGACAAAAGAAGAAGAAAAAGGAGAAGTAGAAGAAGAAAAAGAAGAAATAGAAGAAGGAATAGTAGAAGAAGTGGAAGTTGAAGAAAAAGAAGAAGTTGATGATGAAGAATAACAAATGGAAGAAGAAGGAGAAGAAGAAGAAGGAGAAACGAGAAGAAGAAGAGGATGGAGAAGAAGAAGAAGCAAGATGGAGAAGAAGTAGAAGAAAAACGAGGAGAAGAAGAAGAAGAAGTCGAAGAAGAAGTAGAAGAAGAATTAGAAGAATTATTAGTAAAATAAAAATGAAGAAGATGAAGATGATGAAGAAGGAGAAGAAGAAAAAGTAGAAAGAGTAGAAGAAGAAGGAGAAGAAGAAAAAGGAGGAGGAGCAGGAGAAGAAGAAGAAGAAGAAGAACGAGAAGATAAAGAAGAAAAAGTGCAAGAAAAAGAAGGAGAAGAAGAAGGAGCAAAAAATGGAGAAGAAGATGAAGAAGAAGGAGAAGAAGAAGTTGAAGAAGAAGAAGAAGAAGAAGAAGAAAAAGAAGAAGAAGAAGAAGAGGAAGAAGCAGGAGAAGACAAGGAAGAGGAAGAAGAAGAAAAAGATGATGATGACGATGAAGAACAAGATAAAGAATAAGAAGAAGAAGAAGAAGAAGAAGTAGAAGTAGAAGAAAAAGAAGAAGAGGAAGAACAAGAAGAAGAAGATGATGTAGAACAAGAAGAAGAATAGAAAGTAGAAGAATAAGAAAAAGATGAAGAAGAAGAAGGAGGAGGAGGAGAAGAAGAAGAAGAATAATAAAAAGAAGAAGAAGAGGAAGAAGGAGAAGAAGGAGATGAAGATGAAGATGAAGAAGAAGAAGAAGAACAAGAAGAAGAATAAGAAAGAGAAGATGCAAAAGAAGAAGAAGAAGAAGTCGAAGAAGAACAAGAAAAAGGAGGAGGAGGAGGAGGAGAAGAAGAAGAAGAAGAGGAGTAGGAAAAGAAGAAGAAGAAGAAGAAGACTGAAGAAGAAGAAGAAGTAGAAGATGAAGAAGAAGAAGAAGAAGGATAAGAAGAAGAAGAGGAAGAAGTAGAAGAAGAATAATAATAAGAAGAAGAAGACTAAAGAAGAAGAAGGAGAAGAAGAAGAATAATAAAAAGAAGAAAAAGACGAATAAGAATAAGAATAAGAAGAAGAAAAGGAAAAAGAAGAAGAAGTAGAAAAATAAGAAGGGGCAGAAGAAGAAGAAGAAGAAGAAGAAGAAGAAGAAGAAGTAGAATAAGAAGTAAAATAAAAAAAATAAAAAGAAGATGAAGAAAGAGAAGAAGAAAAAGAAGAAAGAGAAGAAGAAGAAGAAGAAGATGGAGAAGAAGTAGGAAAAGAACAACAAGAAGAAGTATTAGGAGAAGGAGGAGAAGAAAAGAAGAAGATGACAAAGAATAATAATAATAATAAAAAGAAGCAAATAGAAGAAGAAGAAGAGGAAGAAGAAAGAGAAGAAGGAAAAGACAGAGAAGAAGCTGAAGAAGAAGAAGAAGAAGAAGAAGAAGAAGAAAAAGGTGAAGAAGAAGTAGAAGAAGAAGAAGAAGAAGAAGGAGAAGAATTAGAAGGAGAGAAAGGAGAAGAAGAAGAAGAAGAAGAGGAAGAAGAAATTTAGAAAGTGGAAGAAGTTGAAGACGGCAAAGTAGACGAAGAATAAGAAGAAGAAAATAGAGAAGAAGGAGGAGGGAGAAGATGAAGGAGATGAGGAACAAGAAAAAGCAAGAGAAGCAGGAGAAGAAGGATATGAAGATGAAGAAGAAGAAGAAGAGGAATAAGAAGAACAAGAAGAAGAACAAAAACTGAAGATGCAAAAGAAGAACAAGAAGAAGAAGAAGAAG
>JAIUJO010003132.1:22500-27500 GCA_023846275.1 Vanilla planifolia | reverse complement strand
AGAAGAAGAAGAAGAAGAATAAGAAGTAGGACAAAAAGAAGATGAAGAAGTAGATGAAGAAGAAAATGAAGAAGAGGAGGAGGAGGAGGAAGAAGAAGACGAAGAAGAAGAAGAAGAAGAAGAAGAAGAAGAAAAGATGAAGAAGAACAAGTAGTAGAAGAAGAAGTAGACAAAGAAAAAGAAGAATGAGAAGAAGAAGGCAAAGAAGAATGAGAAAAATATGAAGAAGCAGAAGAAGAAGAACAAGGACTAGAAGAAGAAGCAGAAGAAGAAGAAGAAGAAGAAAAAGAAGAAGAAGAAGAAGAAGAAGAAGAAGAAGAAGAAGAAGAAGAAGAAGAAGAAGAAGAAGAAGAAGAAGAATAAAAATAAGACAAAAAAAAAAGAAGAATAAGAAGAAGTAGAGGAAGAAGGTGAAAAAGAAGAAGAAGTAGAAGAAGAAAGAGGAGGAGAAGAAGAAGAAGTAGAAGTAGGAGAAGCAAAAGAAGAAGAAGTAGAGGAAGTGGAAGAAAAAGAAGAAGACGAAGAAGATGAAGAAGAAGATCAAGAAGAAGAAGAAGAAAAAGAAGAAGTAGAAGAAGCAGAAGAAGAGGAAGATGAAAAAGAAGAAGAAGAAGAAGAAGAAGAATAAGAAGAAGAAATAAGAAGAATAATAAGAAGAAGAAGAGGAAGACGAAGAAGAACAAGGAGAAGGAGAAGAAGAAGAAGCAGAATGAAAAGAAGGAGAAGAACAAGAAGAAGGAGAGTAATTATAATAATAATAATAACAATAATATAATAACAAAAATAATAATAATAAGAGGAAGAAGAAGAAAAGCAAGAAGAAGAAGAAGAAGAAGAAGAGGAATATGAAGAAGAAGGAGAAGAATATGAAAAAGAGAAGAATGAGAAGAAGAAGATGAAGAAGTAGTGGAAGAAGAAATAGAAGTTGAAGAAAAAGAAGAAGAAGGAGAAAAAGAAGAAGAAGGAGTAAAAGAAGAAGAAAAAGAAGACGAAGAAGAAGAAGAAGAAGAAGAAGAAGAAGAAGAAGAAGAAGAAGAAGAAGAAGAAGAAAAGGAAGAAGAAGAAAAGAAAGAAGAAGTAGAAGAAGAAGAATAAGGAGAAGAAGAAGAAGAAGAAGAAGAAGAAGAAGAAGAAGAAGAGAAGAAGAAGAAGAAGAAGAAGAAGTGGAAGAGGAATAAAATTTAGAAGAAAAGGAGGAATAAGAAAAAGAAGAAGTAGGGGAGGAAGAAGAAGAACTTGAAGAATTAGAAGAATTAGACGAAGAAGAAGAAGTAAAAGTAGAAGAAGCATAAGAAGAAGTAGGAGTTTAGAGTAGAAGAAGAAGAAGAAGAGGAGGAGGAGAAATAAGACAAAGAAGTAAAAAAGAAGTAAAACAAAAAGAAGAAGAAGAAGAAGAAGAAGAAGTTGAACAAGAAGACGGACAAATAGAAGAAGATGAAGAAAAATAAGAAAATGAAGAAGGGGAGGAGGAGGAGGAAGAAAAAAAAGAAGAAGAAGAAGAGGAAGAAAAAGAAGAAGAAAGTAGAAGAGAAGAAGAAGAAGAAGAATGAAATATAGAAGAATAACAAGAATAAGAGGAAGAAAATGAAGAAAAAGAAGAAAAGAAGAAGAAGAAGACGAAGACGAAGAAGAAGGAGAAGAAGCAAAAAATGAAGAAGAAGAAGGAGAAAAATATGAAGAAGAAGAAGAAGGAGAAGAAGAAGAAGCAATAGAAGAAGAAGAAGGAGAAGAAGAAGAAGAAGAAGATAAAAAGAAGAAGAACAACAAGAAGGCGAACAAGAAGAAGAAAAAGGAGATGAAGAAGAAGAAGAAGATGAAGATGAACTAGAAGAAGAAGAAGAAGAAGAAGAAGAAGAAGAAGAAGAGGAAGAAAAAGAAGAAGTAGAAGAAGAAGAAGAAGAAGAAGATGAAGAAGAAGAAGAAAAAGAAGAAGAAAAAGAAGAGAAGAAGAAGAAGAAGAAGGAGAAGAAGATGATGAAGAAGAAGAAGAAGAGAAAAGAAGAAGAATGATGATGATGAAGAAGAAGAAGTAGAAGAAGAAGAAGAAGAAGAAGAAGAAGAAGAATAACAAGAAGAAGATGAAGAAGAAGATGATGAAGAAGAAGAACAGGAAGAAGAAGAAGATGAAGAAGAAGAAGATGAAGTAGAAAAAGAAGAAGAAGAAGAAGAGGAAGAAGAAGAAGAAGAAGATGATGAAGAAGAAGAAAAAGACAAAGTAGAAGAAGAAGTAGAAGAAGAAGAAGAAGAAGAAGAAGAAGAAGAAGAAAAAGAAGAAGAAGAAGTAATAGAAGAAGAAGAAGAAGAAGAAGAAGAAGAAGAAGAAGAAGAAGAAAAAGGAGAAGAAGAGGAAGCAAAAGAAGAAGAAGAAGAAGAAGAAGAAGAAGATTAAGAAGAACCAGAAGAAGAAGAGGAGGAAGAATAAGAAGAAGAAAATGAAGATGAAGAAGATGAACTAGAAGATGGAGAAGAAGAAGAAGAAGAAGAAGAAGAAGAAGTGGAAGAAAAGATGAAGAAGAAGAAGAAGAAGAAGAAGAAGAAGATGAAGTAGCAGAAGATGATGAAGAAGAAAAAGAAGAAGAAGAAGAAGAATAAGAAGAATAAGAAGAAGAAGAGAAAGATGAAGAAGAAGAAGGTGGAGAAGAAGAAGAAGAAGAAGAAGAAGAAGATGGAAAAAGTGGAGGTAAAGAAGAAGAAGAAGTAAGAGAAGAAGGAGAAGAAGAAGAAGAAGAACAAGGAGAAGGAGAAGAAGAAGAATAATAATAATAAGAAGAAGAAAAGCTTTAAGAAGAAGAAGAGGAAGAATAAGAAGAAGAAGTAGAAGAAGCAGAAGAAGAATAAGTATAAGAAGAAGAAAAAGAAGAAGAACAAGAAGAAGAGGAAGAAAATGAAGAATAGGAAGAAGAGGAGGAAGAAGAAGAAGAATAATAAGAAGAAGAAGGAGAAGAATAAGAAAAAGAAGAAAAATAAGAAGAAGAAGAAGTAGTGGAAGAAGAAATAGATGCAGAAGGAGTAGAAAAAGGAGAAAAAGAAGAAGAAAAAGTAGAAGAATGAGAAGAAGGAGAAGAAAAAATAGCAGTGGACAAAGAAGAAGAAGAAGAAGAAGAAGAACACTAAGGAGAAGAAGAAGAAGTAGAAGAAGAAGAAGAAGTTGGAGAAGAGGAAGAATAAGAACAAGAAGAAAAACAAGAAGAGGAGGAGGAGGAAGAAGAAGAAGGTGATGAAGTAGAAGAAGAAAAAGAAGGAGAAGAGGTAGTAGTACAAGAAGAAGAAGAAGAAGAAAAAGAAGTAGAAGATGGTGAAGAAGAAGAAGAAAAAGAAGAAAAACAATAATAAGAAGAAGAATAATAATAATAATAATAAGAAGAAGAAGTAAAGTAAGAAGAAGAAGAAGAAGAAGATGATGATGATGAAGTAGAAGAAGAAGAAATTAAAGAAGAAGAAGAAGAAATAGTAGAAGAAGAAGAATAATAAGTATAAGAAGTAGCAGAAGAAGAAGTAGAAGATGATGAAATAGAAGTAGAAGAAAAAGAACTAGAAGAAGAAGAACAAGAAGAAGAAGAAGAAGAAAAAGAAGAAGAAGAAGAAGAAGAAGAAGAAGAAGAAGAAGTAGATGTAGAAGAAGTAGAAGAGGAAGAAGAAAAAGATGAAGAAGAAGAATAAAAAGCTGAAGATGAAGAAGAAGAAAATGAAGAAGAAGAAGAAGAAGCAAAAGTAGAAGAAGCTTTAGAAGAAGTAGGAGTTAGAGAAGAGGAAGAAGAAGAAGAAAAAGAGGAATAATACAAAGAAGTAAAAAAGAAGTAGAAGAAAAAGAAGAAGAAGAAGAAGAAGAGCAAGAACAAGGAAAAATAGAAGAAGATGAAGAAAAAATGGAGAAAATGAAGAAGAGGAGGAGGAGAAAGAAGAAGAAAATATAAAAGAAGAACAAGAACCAGAGGAAGAAAATGAAAAAGAAGAAGAAAAGAAGAAGAAGACTAAGAAGTGAAAGAAGAAGAAAAAGATGAAGAAGAAGAAGGAGAAGAAGCAGAAAACGAAGAAGAAGAAAAAGGAGAAGAAGAAGAAGCAATAGGAGAAGAAGAAGAAGAAGGAGAAGAGGAAGAAGAAGATAAAAAAGAAGAACAACAAAAAGAAGAAGAATAAGAAGAAGAAAAAGAAGATGAAGAAGAAGAAGAAGATGAAGATGGACTAGAAGAAGGAGAAGAAGAAGAAGAAGAAGAAGAAGAAGAAGAAGAGGAAGAAAAGAAGAAGAAGAAGAAGAAGAAGAAGAAGAAGAAGAAGAAGAAGAATAAGAAGAAGAAGAAGAAGAAGAACAAGAAGAAGAAGAAGAAGAATAAGAAGAAGAGGAAGAAGAAGAAGAAGAAGAAGAGGAAGAAGCATACGTAGGAGAAGAAGAAGAAGAGGAGGAGGTTGAAGAAGAAGGAGGAGGAGGAGGAGAACGAGGGGAAGAATAAGAATTAGAAGTAGAAGGAGAAGAAGAAGGGGAAGGAGAAGAAGAAGAAGAAGAAGAAGAAGAAGAAGAAGAAGAAAAAGAAGAAGGAGAAGAAGAAGAGGAAGAAGAAGTGAAGAAGAAGAAGAAGAAGAAGAAGAAGATAATGAAGAAGAAGAACAAGCGAGAGAAGAAGAAGAAGAAGACGAAGGAAAAGAAGGAGAAGAAGAAGAAGGAGAAGAAGAAGAAGAAGAAGAAGGAGAAGAGAAAGAAGAAAAATAATAATAACAAGAAGAAGAAGAGGAAGAAGAAGTAAAGCAAGAAGAAGAAGAAGAAGAAGAGGAAGTAGCAGCAGAAGAAGAAGTATAAGAAGAAGAAGAAGAGGAACAAGAAGAAGAAGAAGAAAGCGAAGAAGAAAAAAGAAGAAGAAGAAGAAGAAGAAGAAGAACAGATAGATGAAGAAAAAGAAGAAGGAGAAGAAGAAGCAGAAGAAGAAGTGGAAGAAGAAGAAGTAAAAGTAGAAGAAGGAGAAGAAGAAGAAAAAGAAGAAGATGAAAAAGAAGAAGAAGAAGTAGAG
>JAIUJO010003132.1:7500-10000 GCA_023846275.1 Vanilla planifolia | reverse complement strand
GAGAAGAAGAAGAAGAATTAGTAGAAGAAAAAGAAAAGGAAGAAGAAGAAAAAGAAGAAGTACAAGGGGAGTAAGAAGAAGAAGAAAAAAAGACATAGAAGAGGAAGAAGAAATAAAAGAAGAAAAAGGAGGAGGAGGAGAAGGAGGAGAAGAAGAGGAAGAAGAAGAAGAAGAAGAAGAAGAAGAAGAAGAAGAAGAAAGAAAAGAAGAAGTAGAAGGTAAAGAAGTAGAAGAAGAAGAGAAAGAAGAAGAAAGAAAGGAAGAAGCAGATGAAGAAAAAGAAGAAGAAGAAGATTAAGAAGAAAAGGAAGAAGAAGCAATAGTAATAAAAGAAGAAGAACAACAACTAGAAGATGAACAAGAAAAAGAGAAAGAAGAAAAACAAGAAGAAGAAGATGTTGAAGGAGAAGAAGAGGAAGAAGAAGAAGAAAAAGGAGAAGAGGAGGAGAAGCAAGAAGGAGAAAAGAAAAAGAAGAAGATGAAATAGAAGAAGAATAATAAGATGAAGTAGAAGGAGAAGAAGTTGTAGTAAAAGAGGAAGCAGAAGAAGAAGAAGAAGAAGGAGAAGAAGATGGACAAGAACAAGAATAAGAGGAAAAAGGAGAAGGAGAAGACGAAGAAGAAGAAAAGGATAAAATTGAAGAAGAAAAAGAAGGCAAAGGAGAAGAAGAAGCAAATGAAGAAGTTGAAGAAGAAGAGGGAGAAGAAGAAGAAGAAGGAGAGATAAAAGAAGTAGAAGAAGAAGAACAAGAACAAGAACAAGAAGGAGAAGAAGATGATGATGATGAAGACAAAGAAGAAGAAGAAAAAGAAGAAGAAACAGATGAAATATATGATGAAGAAGAAGAAGAAAAAGATGTAGTAGAAGAACAAGTAGTAGTAGTAGCAGAAGAAGAAGAAGCAAAAGTAGAAGTATAAGCAGAAGAAGAAGAAGAAGAATAGAAGAAGTGGAAGAAGTAGAAGAAGAAGAAGAAGAAGAAGAGGAAGAAGAAGAAGAAGAATGGGAACAAGAGAAAGGAGAAGAAGAAGTGGAAGGAGAAGAAGGTGAAGAAGAAGAAGAAGAAGAAGTAGAAGGAAAAGAAGAAGAAGAAAAGGATGAAGAAGAAGAAGAAGAAGAAAAGGATGAAGAAGAAGAAGAAGAAGAAGGAGAAGAAGAAGGAGAAGAAGATGGAGAAGAAGAAGTGCAAGAAGTTGGAAAGGAGGAGGAGTAGGAAGAAGAAGAAGAAGAAGAAGAAGAAGAAGAAGAAGAAGATGATTAAGAAGAAGTGGAAGAAGTAGGGGAAGAAGAAGGAGAAGAAGATCAAAAAGAAGAGAAAGAAGAAGAAAAAGAAGAAGAAGAAGAAGAACAAGAACAAGAACAAGAAGATTAAGAAGAAGAAGAAGAAGAAGAAGAAGAAGAAGAAGATGATGATAAAGAAGAAAAACAAGAAGAAGAAGAGGAAGAAAATGATGATAAAAATGAATTATAAGAAAAAGAAGAAGAAGAATAAGAAAAAGAAGAAAAAAAGAAGAACAAGAACGTGAACTAGAAGAAGAAAATGAAGAAGGAGAAGAAGAAGAAGTAGAAGACAGAGAAGAATAAGAAGGAGGAGGAGAAGAAGAAGGAGAAGGGGAAGAAGAAGAAGAAGAAGAGGAAGAAGAAGAAGAAGATGAAGCGGATGAAGAACAACAAAAAGAAGTAGATGTTGAAGTAGTAGTAGTAGTAGTAGTAGAAGAAGAAGAAAAGGAGAAGAAGTAGAAGAAACAATAAAAGAAGAAGAAGTAGGGGAAAGGGAAGAAGAAGAAGGAAAAGAAAAATGAGGAGAAGAAGGAGGAAGAGAAGAAGGAGAAGACGAAGAGGAAGAGGAGGAAGAAGAAGAAGAAGAAGATGAAGAAGAAGAAGAAGAAGGGGAAAAAGAAGAAGAAGAAGGGGAAAAAGAAGAAGTAAGAGAAGTAGAAGTGGAAGAAGAATAGGAACAAGGTTAAGAAAGAGTAGAAGAAGAAGAAGAAGAAGAAGTGGAAGAAGAAAGGGAAGAAGAGGAAGAAGAAAAGAAGAAGAAGAAGAAAAAGAAGAAGTACAAGAAGAAGAAGAAGAAGAAGAGAAGATGCAGAAGAAGAAGAAGTGGAAGAAGAAAAAGAAGAAGGTGAAGAAGTAGAAGAAGAAGAAGAAGCAGCTGAAGAAGAAGAAGAAGAAGAAGAAGAAGAAGAAGATGATGAAGAAAAAGATTTAGAGAATGATGAAGTAGAAGAAGAAGAAGAAGATAATGATAATGAAGAAAAAGAAGAAGAAGAAGAATAAAAGAAGAAGTTGATGTTAAAGGAGGAGTAGTAGTAGTAGTAGAAGAAGAAGAAGAAGAAGATGATGATGTTGAAGATGAAGAAGATGAAAAGAGGAAGAAGTAGAAGAAGCAAAAGAAGAAGTGGAAGAAGGAGAAGGGGAAGAAGTAGAAGAGGAGGAAGAGCAAGAAAGAGAAGAAGAGGAAGGAGGAGAAAAAGAAGAAGAAGAAGAAGATGAAGAAGA
>JAIUJO010003132.1:0-2500 GCA_023846275.1 Vanilla planifolia | reverse complement strand
AAAGATGAAAAAGAAGAAGTTGAAGAAGAAGAAGAAGACGAAGAAGAAGAAGAAGAAGAAGAAGGGGAGGAAGAAGAAGAAGTAGAATTAGAAGAAAAAGAAGTAAATGAAGAAGTAGTAGTAGTAGTAGTAGAAGAAGAAGAAGAAGGAGAAGAAGAAGAAGAAGAAGAAGAAGAAGAAGAAGAGGAAGAAGTAAAAGAAGAAGAAGAAAAAGTAGAAGAAAAAGAAAAAAAGGAAGAAGAAGGAGAAAAAGAAGAGAAGAAGAAGTGGAAGAAAGAGAAGAAGAAGAAGTAGAAGAAGAAGGAGAAGTTGTAGAGAAAAGAAAGAAGAAGTTGATAAAGAAGAAGTCAAAGAGGATGAAGAAGTAGTAGTAGTAGAAGTAGAAGAAGATGAAGAAGTAGTAGACATAGATGAAGAAGAAAAAGCCATAGAAGAACATGAAGTAGAAGAAGAAGAAGCAATAGTAGAAGTTGAAGAAGAAGAAGAAGAAGAAGCAATAGTAGAAGTTGAAGAAGAAGGCGAATTACAAGATGAAGAAGTAGAAGTAGTACTAGAAGAACATGAAGAGGAAGATGAAGAAGAAGACACAAAAGAAGAAGGCACAGGAGGAGAAGAAGAAGAAGAAGCAGAAAAAGAAGAGGAAGAAGAAGATGAAGAAGTAGAAGAAAATGAAAAGTAAGAATAAGAGAAAGAAGAAGAAGAAGAAGAATAAAAAGAAGAAGAAGAAGAAGAAGAAGAAGAAAAAGAAGAAGTAGAGGGAGTGGATGAAGAAGAAGAAGAAGAAGAAGAACAGGAAGAAGAAGAAGTAAAAGAAGATATAGTTGTAATAGTAATAGTAGTAGTAGTAGAAGAAGAAGAAGAAGAAGAAGAAGAAGATGACAAAGAAGAAGAAGAAGAAGAACAAAAAGAAGAAGATGAAGAAGAAGAAGAGGAAGAAGAACAAGAAGACAAAGAAGAACAAGAAGATGTAGAGGACGAAGAAGAAGAAGAAGAAGATGACAAAGAAGAAGAAGGAGAAGAAGGATAAGAAGAAGAAGAAGAAGAAGAAGAAGAAGAAGAAGAAGAAGAATTAGCATATAGAAAGAAGAAGAAGAGCTAGAAGAAAAGAAGTAGAAGGAGAATAAAGAGGAGAAGAAGAAAGAAAAAGAGACAGAAGAAGAAAAAGTAGAAGAAGAAGAAGAACAAGATGCAACAGTAGAAGTAGTAGTAATAGTAGTTAAAGAAGAAGAAGAACGAGAAGAACAAGTAGATGAAGAAGAAGAAGAAGATGATGATGATGATGTAAATGAAGAAAAAGAAGAAGAAGAATAAAAGAAGAAGTACATGTTGAAGTAGTAGCAGTAGTAGTAATAAAAGAAGAAGAAGATGAACATGAAGAAGATGAAAAGTGCAAGAAGTAAAAGAAGTAGAATATGAAGTAGAATAAGGAGACGAGGAAGAAGAAGAAGAAGAGGAAGAGGAAGAAAGAGAAGAAGAAGAAGAAGAAGAAGAAGAAGAAGAAGAAAAAGAAGAAGAAGAAGAAGAAGAAGAAGAAGAAGATGATGATGATGATGAAGATAGAGAAGAAGAAGTAGAAGAAGAATTAGAAGAAGGAGGAGAATAAGAAGTAGAAGTAATAGAAGAAGAACAAGAAGGAGAAGGAGAAGGAGAAGAAGAAGAAGAAGGAGAACAAAAGGAAGAAGAAGGGGAAGAAGAGGAGAAACAATAAGAAGTAGAAGAAGAAAAAGAAGAAGATGAAGAAGAAAAAGAACAAGACGAAGAATAATAATAATAATAAGAAGAAGAACAGATGGAAGAAGAAGAAGAAGAAGAAGAAGTAGAAGTAGAAGAAGAAGAAGAAGAAGGGGAAGAAGAGGAGGAGGAAGAAAAAGAAGAAGAAGAAGAAGAAGAAGAGGGAGAAGAAGAGGAAGAGGAGGAAGAAGAAAAGGAAGAAGACAATAAAGAAGAAGACAAATAAGTATAAGAAGAAGAAGCGGAAGAAGAAGAAGATGAAGAAGAAGAAGAACAAGAAGAGGAAGAATAAAGGGAAGAAAAGGAGGAAGAAGAAGATGAAGAAGAAGTAGAACAAGAAGTGGAAGAAGAAAGTGAAGAAGAGGAAGAAGAACATGAAGAAAAAGAAGAAGAAAACGAAGAGGAAGATGAAAAAGAAGAAGAAGAGGAAGAAGACAAAAAGAAGAAGATGAAGAAGAATAATAAGAAGAGGAAAAAGAAGTGGAAGAAGAAGAAGAAGAAGAAGAAGAAGAAGAAGAAGAAGTAGAGGAAGTAGAAGAAAAAGAAGAAGTATATGAGGAAGAAGAAAAAGTAGAAGAACATGAAGAAGAACAAGAAGATGTAGAGGATGAAGAAGAAGAAGTTGAGAAAGAAGAAGAGGAAGAATAGTAATAAAAAGAAAAAGAAGAGAAGATGAAGTAGAAGAGGAAGAAGAATAAAATAGAAAGAAGAACAAGAACCAGAAGAAAAAAAAGGAGATGGAGAATAAAGGGGAGAAGAAGAAGCAGAT
>JAIUJO010002751.1:30000-35000 GCA_023846275.1 Vanilla planifolia | reverse complement strand
GAAGAAGAGGATGAAAAAGAAGAAAAAACAGAAGAAGAAGAAGAAGAAGAAGAAGAAGAAGAAGAAAAAGAAGTAGTAAAAGATGAAGAGGAGAAAGAAGAACAAGAAAAAGTAGAAGTTAAAGTAAAAGTAGAAGAAAATGAAGATGATGAAGAAGAAGAAGTGGAGGAGTAGGAAGAAGAAGAAGAAGAAGAAGAAGATGTAGTTGAATTAGTAGTAGTAGTAGAAGAAGAAGAAGAAGTTGATGACGAAGAAGTAAAAAAAAAGAAGCAGAAAAAGAAGAAGAAAAAGAAGAATAAGAAGAAAAAGATGGAAAATAAAAAGTTGAAGCAAAAGAAGAAGAAGAAGAAGAAGAGAAAGAAAATGAAGAACCAGCAAAAGTAAAGAAATATAAGTAGTAGAAAAAGAGGAAGAACAAGAAGAAGAAGAAGAAGAAGAAGAGGAAGAAAAAGAAAAAACAAGCAAAAGAAAAAGAAGAAGTAGAAAAAGATGAAGAAGAAGTGAGAAAAAGTAGAAGTTGAAGTAAAAGATGTAGATGATGAAGTAGAAGAAAAAAAAGTAGTGGAGGAGAAAGTAGAAGTAGAAGAAGTAGAAGAAGAAGAAGAAGAAAGAATAGTAGTAGTAGTAGTAGTAGAAGAAGAAGAAGAAGAAGAAGAAGAAGAAAAAGAGGAAGAATAATAATCAGAAGAAGAAGTAGAAGAAGAAGAAGAAGAACAAGAACAAGAGGAAGAATTAGAAAGAAGAAGAAGAAGTAGTAGTAGAAGAAGAAGAAGAAGAAGAGAAGAAAAAGAAGAAGATGAAGAAGATGAAGAAGATGATGGAGAAGTTGATGATGAAGAAGAAGAAGTAGAAGAAGGAGAAGAAAAAAATAAAAGAAGAAGAAAGAAAAAGAAGAGGAAGAAGAAGAAGTAGAAGAAAAAGAAAAAGAACAAGTAGAAAAAGAAGAAGAAGAAGAAGAAGAAGAAGAAGAAGAAAAAGAAGAAAAAGAAAAGGTTGAAGTAGAAGTAGAAGAAGAAGAAGAGGATGAAAAAGAAGAAAAAATAGAGAAGAAGAAGAAGAAGAAGAAGAAGAAGAAAAAGAAGTTGTAAAAGATGAAGAGGAGAAAGAAGAACAAGAAAAAGTAGAAGTTAAAGTAAAAGTAGAAGAAAATGAAGATGATGAAGAAGAAGAAGTGGAGGAGTAGGAAGAAGAAGAAGAAGATGTAGTTGAATTAGTAGTAGTAGTAGAAGAAGAAGAAGAAGTTGATGACGAAGAAGTAAAAAAAAAGAAACAGAAAAAGAAGAAGAAAAAGAAGAATAAGAAGAAAAAGATGAAAAATAAGAAGTTGAAGCAAAAGAAGAAGAAGAAGAAGAAGAGAAAGAAAATGAAGAACCAGCAAAAGTAAAGAAATATAAGTAGTAGAAAAAGAGGAAGAACAAGAAAAAGAAGAAGAAGAAGAAGAGGAAGAAAAAGAAAGTACAAGCAGAAGAAAAAGAAGAAGTAGAAAAAGATGAAGAAGAAGTGTGAGAAAAAGTAGAAGTTGAAGTAAAAGATGTAGATGTTGAAGTAGAAGAAAAAAAAGTAGTGGAGGAGAAAGTAGAAGTAGAAGAAGTAGAAGAAGAAGAAGAAGAAAGAATAGTAGTAGTAGTAGTAGTAGTAGTAGTAGTAGTAGAAGAAGAAGAAGAAGAAGAAGAAGAAAAAGAGGAGAGAATAATAATCAGAAGAAGAAGTAGAAGAAGAAGAAGAAGAAGAAGAACAAGAAGAAGAATTAGAAAGAAGAAGAAGAAGTAGTAGTAGAAGAAGAAGAAGAAGAAGGAGAAGAAAAAGAAGAAGATGAAGAAGATGAAGAAGAAGTTGATGAAGAAGAAGAAGTTGATGATGAAGAAGAAGAAGTAGAAGAAGGAGAAGAAAAAATAAAAGAAGAAGAAAGAAAAAGAAGAGGAAGAAGAAAAAGTAGAAGAAAAAGAAAAAGAACAAGTAGAAAAAGAAGAAGAAGAAGAAAAAGAAGAAGAAGAAAAAGAAAAGGTTGAAGTAGAAGTAGAAGAAGAAGAAGAGGATGAAAAAGAGGAAAAAATAGAAGAAGAAGAAGAAGAAGAAGAAGAAGAAGAAAAAGTAGTAAAAGATGAAGAGGAGAAAGAAGAACAAGAAAAAGTGGAAGTTAAAGTAAAAGTAGAAGAAAATGAAGATGATGAAGAAGAAGTGGAGGAGTAGGAAGAAGAAGAAGAAGATGTAGTTGAATTAGTAGTAGTAGTAGAAGAGAAGAAGAAGTTGATGATGAAGAAGTAAAAAAAAAGAAGCAGAAAAAGAAGAAGAAAAAGAAGAATAAGAAGAAAAAGATGAAAAATAAAAAGTTGAAGCAAAAGAAGAAGAAGAAGAAGAGAGAAAGAAAATGAAGAACCAGCAAAAGTAAAGAAATATAAGTAATAGAAAAAGAGGAAGAAGAAGAAGAAGAAGAAGAAGAAGAAGAGGAAGAAAAAGAATCAGAAGAAAAAGAAGAAGTAGAAAAAGATGAAGAAGAAGTGTGAGAAAAAGTAGAAGTTGAAGTAAAAGATGTAGATGATGAAGTAGAAAAAAAAGTAGTGGAGGAGAAAGTAGAAGTAGAAGAAGTAGAAGAAGAAGAAGAAGAAAGAATAGTAGTAGTAGTAGTAGTAGAAGAAGAAGAAGAAGAAGAAGAAGAAGAAAAAGAGGAAGAATAATAATCAGAAGAAGAAGTAGAAGAAGAAGAATTAGAAAAACAAGAAGAAGAATTAGAAAGAAGAAGAAGAAGAAGAAGGAGAAGAAAAAGAAGAAGATGAAGAAGATGAAGAAGAAGTTGATGATGAAGAAGAAGAAGTAGAAGAAGGAGAAGAAAAAAATAAAAGAAGAAGAAAGAAAAAGAAGAGGAAGAAGAAGAAGTAGAAGAAAAAGAAAAAGAACAAGTAGAAAAAGAAGAAGAAGAAGAAGAAGAAGAAGAAAAAGAAGAATTTGAAAAAGTTGAAGTAGAAGTAGAAGAAGAAGAAGAGGATGAAAAAGAAGAAAAAACAGAAGAAGAAGAAGAAGAAGAAGAAAAAGTAGTAAAAGATGAAGAGGAGAAAGAAGAACAAGAAAAAGTAGAAGTTAAAGTAAAAGTAGAAGAAAATGAAGATGATGAAGAAGAAGAAGTGGAGGAGTAGGAAGAAGAAGAAGAAGAAGAAGAAGAAGAAGATGTAGTTGAATTAGTAGTAGTAGTAGAAGAAGAAGAAGATGTTAGTTGAATTAGTAGTAGTAGTAGAAGAAGAAGAAGAAGTTGATGACGAAGAAGTAAAAAAAAAGAAGCAGAAAAAGAAGAAGAAAAAGAAGAATAAGAAGAAAAAGATGAAAAATAAAAAGTTGAAGCAAAAGAAGAAGAAGAAGAAGAAGGGAAAGAAAATGAAGAACCAGCAAAAGTAAAGAAATATAAGTAATAGAAAAAGAGGAAGAAGAAGAAGAAGAAGAAGAAGAAGAAGAGGAAGAAAAAGAAAGAACAAGCTGAAGAAAAAGAAGTAGAAAAAGATGAAGAAGAAGTGTGAGAAAAAGTAGAAGTTGAAGTAAAAGATGTAGATGATGAAGTAGAAGAAAAAAAAGTAGTGGAGGAGAAAGTCGAAGTAGAAGAAGTAGAAGAAGAAGAAGAAGAAAGAATAGTAGTAGTAGTAGTAGTAAAAGAAGAAGAAGAAGAAGAAGAAGAAAAAGAGGAAGAATAATAATCAGAAGAAGAAGTAGAAGAAGAAGAAGAACAAGAAGAACAAGAAGAAGAATTAGAAAGAAGAAGAAGAAGAAGAAGGAGAAGAAAAAGAAGAAGATGAAGAAGAAGTTGATGATGAAGAAGAAGAAGTAGAAGAAGGAGAAGAAAAAAATAAAAGAAGAAGAAAGAAAAAGAAGAGGAAGAAGAAGAAGTAGAAGAAAAAGAACAAGTAGAAAAAGAAGAAGAAGAAGAAGAAGAAGAAGAAAAAGAAGAAAAAGAAAAGGTTGAAGTAGAAGTAGAAGAAGAAGAAGAGGATGAAAAAGAAGAAAAAACAGAAGAAGAAGAAGAAGAAGAAGAAGAAGAAGAAAAAGAAGTAGTAAAAGATGAAGAGGAGAAAGAAGAACAAGAAAAAGTAGAAGTTAAAGTAAAAGTAGAAGAAAATGAAGATGATGAAGAAGAAGAAGTGGAGGAGTAGGAAGAAGAAGAAGAAGAAGATGTAGTTGAATTAGTAGTAGTAGTAGAAGAAGAAGAAGAAGTTGATGACGAAGAAGTAAAAAAAAAGAAGCAGAAAAAGAAGAAGAAAAAGAAGAATAAGAAGAAAAAGATGAAAAATAAAAAGTTGAAGCAAAAGAAGAAGAAGAAGAAGAAGAGAAAGTAAATGAAGAACCAGCAAAAGTAAAGAAATATAAGTAATAGAAAAAGAGGAAGAACAAGAAGAAGAAGAAGAAGAAGAAGAGGAAGAAAAAGAAAGAACAAGCAGAAGAAAAAGAAGAAGTAGAAAAAGATGAAGAAGAAGTGTGAGAAAAAGTAGAAGTTGAAGTAAAAGATGTAGATGATGAAGTAGAAGAAAAAAAAAGTAGTGGAGGAGAAAGTAGAAGTAGAAGAAGTAGAAGAAGAAGAAGAAGAAAGAATAGTAGTAGTAGTAGTAGTAGTAGTAGAAGAAGAAGAAGAAGAAGAAGAAGAAGAAAAAGAGGAAGAATAATAATCAGAAGAAGAAGTAGAAGAAGAAGAATAAGAAGAAGAACAAGAAGAAGAATTAGAAAGAAAAAGAAGAAGTAGTAGTAGAAGAAGAAGTAGTAGTAGTAGAAGAAGAAGAAGAAGGAGAAGAAAAAGAAGAAGATGAAGAAGATGAAGAAGAAGTTGATGATGAAGAAGAAGAAGTAGAAGAAGGAGAAGAAAAAAATAAAAGAAGAAGAAAGAAAAAGAAGAGGAAGAAGAAGAAGTAGAAGAAAAAGAAAAAGAACAAGTAGAAAAAGAAGAAGAAGAAGAAGAAGAAGAAGAAGAAAAAGAAGGAAAAGAAAAGGTTGAAGTAGAAGTAGAAGAAGAAGAAGAGGATGAAAAA
>JAIUJO010002751.1:17500-20000 GCA_023846275.1 Vanilla planifolia | reverse complement strand
GTAGAAGAAGAAGAAAAAAGAAGAACAACAAGTTGAAGAAGTACAAGACGAAGGAGAAGAAGCAGAAGAAGAAGAAAAATAAGAAGAAGAAGAAGAAGAACAATGAAAACAAGAAGATAAAAAAAATAAGAAAAAGAATAAGAAAAAGAAGAAGAACAAATAAAAGAAGATGATGATGATGAAGAAGAAGAAGAAGAAGAAAAATATAGAAGAAGAAAAAGGAGAAGAAAAAGAAAAAGTTGAAGTAGAATAAGAAAGAGAAAAAGAAGAAGAAGAAGAAGAGGAAGAAGAAGAAGACGAAGAAGAAGAAGAAGAAGAAGAAGAGGAAGAAGAAGAAGAAGAGGAGGAGGAGGAAGAAGAAGAGGAAGAAGAAGAAGAAGAAGAAGACAAAAGAAGAAGAAGAAGAATAAGAAGAAGAAGATGAATGAGAAAAGGCAGAACATGAAGTAAAAGAACAAGAAGAAGAAGATGAAGAAGTGGAGGAGGAGGACAAAGAAGAAGAAGAAGAAGAAAAAGGAGTAGTAGTAATTATAGAAGAAGAACAAGAAGGAGAAGAAAAAGGAAAAGAAGAAGAAGAAATAATAGTAGTAGAAGAAGAAGAAGAAGAAGAAGAAGAAGAAAAGATTAAGAAGATTATCATGAAGAAGTAGAAAAAGAAGAAGAAGAAGAAGATGAAGAAGATGAAGAAGAAGAAGAAGAGAAAGAATAAGGAGATAAAGAACACAAAGAAGAAGAAGAAGAAGAAGAAGAAGATGAAGAAGAAGAACAAGAAAAAGAAAAAGAAGAAGAAGAAAAAAGAAGAAGCAGCAGAAGAAGAAGAACATAAGAAGAAAAAGAAGAAGAACAAGAAGGAAAAAAACAATAAGAAAAAGATGATGAAAAACAAGTGGAAGGAGAAGAAGAAGAATAATAAAAAGAACAAGCAAAAGAAGAAGAACAAGCAAAAGAAGAAGTAGAAGAAGAAGAAGAAGAAGAAGTAGAAAAAGAAGAAGAAGAAGAACAAGAAGAAGAAGAAGAAGAAGAAGAAGCAAAAGTTGTATTAGATGAAGAAAACAAAAAAGAAGAAGTATATGAATAAGAAGAAGAAGAAGAAGAAGATGAAGACGAAGAAGAAGAAGAAGAGTAAGAATAAGAAGAAGAAGAGAAAGGGGAAGAAGAAGAAGAAGAAGAAGACGAAAAAGAAGAAGAAGAAGAAGAAAAACAAGAAGTAGAAAAAGAGGAAGAAGAAGATGAAAAAGAATAAAAAGAAAAGTTGAAGTAGAAGAAGAAGAAGAAGACGAAGAAAAAGAAGAATAAGTAGTAGAAGAAAAAGAAATAGAAGATGCAGAAAAAGAGGAAGAAAATGAAGAAGAATGAGAAAAAGCAAAAGAAGAAGAAGAAGAAGAAGAAGAAGAAGAAGTAGATGAGGAAAAAGAACAAGAAGAAGCTGAAGAAGAAGATGATGAAGAGGAAAAAGAAATAGTAGTAGTAGTAGTAGAAGTAGAAGAAGAAGAAGAAGAATATCAATAAGAAGATGATTGAGAAGAAGAATAAGAAGAAGAAGAGGAATAAAAAGAAATGATGAAGTAGAAGAAGAAGAAGAAGAGGAATAAGAAGAATTAAAAGAAGAAGTAGAAGAAGAAGAATAAGAAGAAGAAGAGGAAGTGGTTAAAGTAGATGAAGAAGAAGTAGAAAAAGAAGAACAAGAAAACAAAGTAGAAGAAGAAGTGGAAGAATAAGAAAAGGAAAGATCAATTAGGAAAAGAAGAAAAAGCTGAAGAAAAAGAAGAAAAAGAAAAGGTTGTAATAGAAGAAGAAGAAGAAGCAGTTGAAGAAGAAGAAGAAGTGGAAGAAAAAGAAGAACAAGCTAAAGAAGAAGAAGAAGAAGAAGAAGTAAAGAAAAGATGATGAAGAAGAACCAGAAAAAGCTGATGTTGAAGTAAAAAGAGAAGAAGAAGGAGAAGAAGAAGAGGAAGAAGCAGAAGAAGAAGAGGAAGAAGAAGAAGATGAAAAAGAAGAAGAATAAGAAGAAGATTTTGATGAAGTAGAAATAGAAGAAAAAGTAGTAGAAGAAGAAGAAGAAGAAGAAGAAGAAAAAGTAGTAGAAGAAGAAGAATAAGAAGAAGAAGAATAAGAATAAGAAGAAGAAGAAGAAGAAGAAGAAGAAGAAGAAGAAGTAGAAGAGGAGGAAAGAGAAGGAGTAGAAGGAGAAAAGAGGAGAAAGAAGAAGAAGATGGAGAAAGAAAAAGAACAAGCAAAAGAAGAAGAAGAAGAAGAACAAAAAGAAGAAAAAGAAAAGGTTGAAGTAGTAGTAGTAGAAGAAGAAGAAGAAGAAGAAGAAGTGGTAGAAAAAGATGATGAAGAAGAAGAAGAATGAGAAAATGTAGAAGTTTAAGAAGAAGAAGAAGAAGAAGAGGCAAAAAAAGGAGAAGAAGAAGAAGCAGAAGAAGAAGAAGAAGAAGAAGAAGAATAAGAAGAAGAAGAAGAAGAAGAAGAAGAAGAGGAAGAAGAAGAAGAAGAA
>JAIUJO010002751.1:0-10000 GCA_023846275.1 Vanilla planifolia | reverse complement strand
AAGAAGAGGTAGTAGAAGATGCCAATGCAGAAGAAGAAGAAGAAGAAGAAGAAGAAGAATAAGAAGAAAAAGAAGAAGAAAAAGAAGAAGAACAACAACAAGCAGAAGATGAAGAAGAAGAAGAAAAAGAAGAATAAAAAGAAGAAGAAGAAGAAAAATAAGAAGAAGAATAAAAAGAAGAAGAAGAACAAATAGAAGATGAAGATGAAGAAGAAGAAGAGGAAGTAGAAAAAGAAGTAGAGCTAGAGCAAGGCGAACAAAAAGTAGAAGGAGAAGTAGAAGAAGAAAAAGAAGTTGAAGAAGAAAAAGTAGAAGAAGAAGAAAAAAATAAGTATAAGAAGAAGAAGAAAAAGAAAAAGTAACTTGAAGATGAAGAAGAATAACTAGAAGAAGAAGAAGAAGAAGAAAGTAGAAGAAGAAGGAGAAAAAGTAGTAGTAATAATAGAAGAAGCAGAAGAAAAATAAGTAGAAGAACAATAAGAAGAAGAAGATGAAAAACAACCACAAGAAGAAGAACTAGAAAAAGATAGATGAAGACGATGAAGAGGAAGTAGAACAAGATGAAGTAGAAGAAGAAGAAGGAAAAAGAAGAAGTAGAAAAAGAAGTGCTAGTAGAAGAAGTAGAAGAAGCAAAAGAAGAATGAGAAGAAGAAGAGGAAGAAGAAGAAGAAGAAGAAAAGAAGAAGAAGAAGAAGAAGAAGAAGAAGAAGTAGAAAAAGTAGTAGAACAAGGACAAGACAAAGAAGAAGAAGAAGAAGTAAAAGAAGAAAAGGATGATGAAGAAGAAAAATACAAAGGAGATTAAGAAGAAAAAGAAGAATTTGAAGTAATTGAAGAAGTAAAAGTAGAAGTAGAAGAAGAAGAAGAAGAAGAAGAGGAAGAAGAAGAAGAAAAAGAAAATGTAGTAGTTGATGAACAAGAAGAAGAAAAAGAAGAAGTAATAGAAGAAGAAGAAGAAGAAGAAGAAGAAAAAGGAGAAGAAGAAACAAGAAGAAGAAGAAGAAGATGGAGTAAAAGAAGAAGATGAAGAAGAAAGAAGAACTAGAAGAAGATGTAGAAGTAGAAGAAGAAGAAGAAGGAGAAGAAGATGAAGAAGAATATGAATAAGAAGAAGATGGAGAAGAAGAAGAAGAAGAAGAAGTAGAAGAAGAAAAAGAGAAGATGAAGTATAGAAGAAGAAGAGGAAGAATAAGAATTAGAAATAAGAAAAAAAGTAGAAGAATAAGAAGAACAAGAAGGAGAAGAACAAGAGGAAGTGGTTAAAGAAGAAGAAGAAGAAAGAGAAAAATAAGAAGAAGAGGAAGAGGTTAAAGAAGAAGAAGAAGAAAAAGAAAAGATCAATTAGAAAAAGTATAAGAAGAAGAAGAAGAGGAAAAAGAAGAACAAGCAGAGGAAGAAGAAGAAGAAGAAGAAGAAGAAATAAAAAAAAGATGATGAAGAAGAAGAAGAACGAGAAAAAGCAGAATTTGAAGTAAATGAAGAAGAAGAAGGAGAAGAAGAAGAAGAAGAAAAAGAAGAGGAAGAAAAAGAAGTAGAAGAAGAAGAAGAAGAAGATGATGATGATGATGGTGATAAAGAATAAGAAAAAGAAGTTGAAGAATAATAATTATAAAAAAATAAAAATAATAATAATAAGAAGAAAAAAGGATTTGTTTCAAAAGTAGTCGAAGTGGAAGAAGAAGAAGAATAATGAGAAGAGGAAGAAGAAGAATGAGAAGGAAAAGAAGAAGTTGAAAATGAAGAAGAAGAAGAAGAAGAAAAAGAAAAAAAAGAAAAAGTTGAAGTAGAAGATGAAGAAGAAGAAGAAGAAGTGGAGAAGAAGAAGAAGAAGAAGAAGAAGAAGAAGAAGAAGAAGAAGAAGAAGAAGAAGAAGAAGAGGAAGTAGAAGTAGAAGAAGAAGAAAATGAAGAAGAAGAAGAAGATGAAGAAGATGAAGGTTATGATGAAGAAGAAAAAGAAGAAGAAGAAGAAATAGAAGAAGAAGAAGAAGAAGAAGAAATAGAAGAAGAAGAAGAAGTAAAAGTAGAAGAAGTAGAAGAAGAAGAAGAAGAAGAAGAAGATGAAGAAGAAGAAGAAGAAAAAGATGAAGAAGTCCAAAAATAAGAAGAAGAAGAAGAAGAAGAAGAAGAAGAGAAAGAAGAAGAACACGAAAAAGAAATAGAAGAAAAGAACGAAAAACAAGAAGAATAAGAATAAGAAGAAGAAGAAGAAGGAGAAGAAGAAGTATAAAAAGAGGACAAGTAAGAAGAGGAATGAGAAAAAGTAAAAGTTGAAGTAAAAGAAGAAGAAGAAGAAGAAGAAGTGAAGGAAGAAGAAGAAGAAGAAGTGAAGGAAGAAGAAGAAGAAGAAAAAAAAAGAATTTGAAGAAGAAGAAGAAGAAGAAGAAGAAGATGAAGAAAAAGAAGAATAATAATAAGTAGAAGAAGAAGATGAGGAAAGAAGAAGAAGAAGAAGTTGAAGAACAAGTAGAAGAAGAAGTAGTAAGAAAAGAAGAAGATGATGATGATGAAGAAGAAGAACAAGAACAAGAAGAAGAAGTCAAAAAGGAAGAAGATGAAGAAGAAGAAGAAGAAGAAGAAGAACAGGAAGAAGAAGAAGAAGAATAAAAAGAAAAACAGGAACAATAAGAAGAAGAAGAAGAAGAAGAAGAAGAAAGAAGAAGAAAAAGAAGAAAGAAGAAGAAAAAGAAGAAAAAGAAGTAGTAGTAGTGGTAGAAGAAGAAGAAAAAGAAGTAGAAAAAGAAGAAGAAAAAGAAAAAGAAGAAGAGGAAGTAGAAGAAAAAGAAGAAGAAGAAAAAGATGATGATGAAGAGGAGAAAGAAGAAGAAGAAGAAAGAAGATGAAAAAAAACAAGAAGTAGAAGAAGAAAAATAAGGTGAAGAAGAAAAAGTAGAAGAAGAGGAAGAAGATGAAGAAGAAGTACAAGAAGCAACAGAAGAAGAAGAAGAAGAATTTGAATAAGAATAAGAAGAAGATGAAGATGAAGAAGAAGAAGAAGAAAAAGAAGAAGAAAAAGAAGAAGTAAAAGTAGAAAAAGAAGTAGAAGTAGAGAAGAAGAAGAAGAAGAATAATAATAATAAGAAGAAGAAGAGAAGAAGAAGAAGAAGAAGTAGAAGAAGTAGAAGTTTGAGAAGAAGTAGAAGAGGAAGAAGAAGAAGAAGCAAGAAATGGTGAAGAAGAAGAAGAGGAAGAAGAAGAAGCAGAAGAAGAAGAAGAAAAGAAGAAGAATAAGAAGAAAAAAGAAGAAGTAGAATAAGAAGAAGAAAAAGAAGAAGAAGAAGAAGAAGAAGAAGCATAAGAGGAAGAAGAACATGAGGAGGAAGAAGCCAAAGAAAAAGAAAAAGGAGACGAAGAAATAGAAATGAAGAAGACGAAGAACAAGATGATGATGAAGAAGTAAAAGAACAAGACGAAGAAAAAAAAGTTGAAGAAGCTGATGAAGGAGAAGAAGTAGTAGAAGAACAAAAAGAAGAGGAAGTTGAAGAAGATGTAGTTGTAGTAGTAGAAGATTAAGACAGACAAGAAGAAGAATAAGAAGAATAAGAATAAGAACAAAAAGAAGAAAAAGAAGTAGAAGATGAAGAAGTAAAAGAAGAAGAAGAAGAAGAAGAAGAAGAATAAGAAGAAGAAGAGAAAGAAGAAGAAGAAGAAGAAAAAGAAGAGTAGAAGATGATGAAGAAGTGGAAGAAAAACAAAAATAGGAAGAAGAAGATAGAGAAGAAGAAGAAGAAGAAGAAAAAGAAGAAAAAGAGTAAGAAGTAGAAGAGGAAGAAGAAGAAGAAGTAGAAGAAGAAGAAGAAGAAGAGGAAGAAGAAGATTTACATGAAAAAAAGAAGAAAGAAGAAGAAGAAGGAGAAGAAAGAAGAAGAAGAAAGAAGAAGTAGAAGAAGAAGAAAGAAGAAGAAGAAGAAGAAGTAGAAGAAGAAGAAGAAGAGGAATAAAAAGTAATAGAAGAAGAAGATGAAGAAGAGGAATAAAAATTAGTAGAAGAAGAAGAAGAAGAAGAATGAAGAAGAAGAAGATGAAGAAGAACAAGAAGAAAAAGAAGATGGAGAAGAAGAGGAAAAAGAAGAAGAAGATGATGAAGAAGAACAAGAAGAAAAAAAAGGAGAAGAGAAGAGCTAGTAGAAGAAAAAGAAGAGAATAAGAAGATGATGACGAAAAAGAAGACGAAGTAGTAGAATAAGGAGAAAGTAGAAGAAGAATAAGAAGAAGAAAAAGAAGCCGAAGAAGAAGAAGAAGAAGAAGAACAAGAAGAAGAAGAAGAACAAGAAGAAGAAGAAAAAGTTGAAGATGAAGAAGACAGAGAAGAAGAAGAAGAAGAAGAAGAAGAAGAAAAGAAGTAGAAGAGAAGAGGACGAAGAAGAAGAAGAAGAAGAAGAAGAAGAAGTAGAAGAAGAAGATGTGGAGGACGAAGAAGAGCAAGAAGACGAAGGAAAAGAGGAGGAGGAGAAAAGAAGTAGAGAAGAAGAAGAAGAAGATGAAGTAGAAGAAAGAAAAGAAGAAAAAGAAAAAGTAGTAGTAGTAGCAATAGCAAAAGAATAAGAAGTCGAAGAAGAAGAAGAAGAAGTAGAAGAAGAAGAAGAAGAAGAAGACGAAAGAGGAGAAGAATAAGTAGTAGTAGAAGAAGAAGAAAATGAGGAAGAAGAAGAAGATGAAGTTGAAGAATACTATAGAAGAAGAAGAAGAAGAAGAAGAAAATGAAGAGGAAGAAGAAGAAGAAGAAGGAAAAGATGAGAAGATAAAGAAAAAAGATGATTAAGAAGAAGAAGAAAAGTAAAAGAGAAGAAAGAGAAGGTGAAGAAGAAGAAGAAGAAGAAGAAGAAGAAAAATAAGAGGAAGAAGTAGAAGAAAAAGAAGAGGAAGAAGTAGAAGAACAAGATGTGACGAAGAAGAAGAAGAAGAAGAATAAGAAGAAGAAGAAGATGAAGAAGAAGAAGAAGAAAAAGAAAAAAGAAGGAGAAGAAGAAGAAGTAGTAGAAGAAGAAGAAGAAGTAGAAGAAATAGAAGTAGAAGAAGAAGAAGAAGAAGAAGAAGAAGAAAAAATAGAGGAACAAGAAGAAGAAAAAGAAGAGGAGGAAGAAGTAGAAGAAGTAGAAGAAGAAGAAGAAGAAGAAGAAGAAGAAGAAAAAGAAGAAGAAGAAGAACAAGTAGAAGAAAAAAAATAGAGGAACAAGAAGAAGAAAAAGAAGAGGAGGAAGAAGTAGAAGAAGTAGAAGACAAAAAAAAAGAAGAAGACGATGAATAAAAAGATGAAGAAGAAGAAGAAATAGAAGAAAATATAGAGGAACAAGAAGAAGAAAAAGAAGAGGAGGAAGAAGCCGAGAAGTAGAAGACGAAGAAGAAGAAGAAGAAGAAGAAGAAGAAGAAGAACAGAAAGAAGAAGAAGAAGTATAAGAGAACAAGAACAAGAGGAAGAAGATGAAGAAGAAGAAGAAAAAGCAAGAAGTAGAAGGAGAAGAAGAAGAAGAAGAAGAGGAAGAAGAGGACAAAGAAGAAGAAAAAGAAGTAGAAGAAGAAGATGATGATGATGAATAACCAGAGGAGGATTTGGAAGAAGAAAAAGAAGAGTTAGAAAAGAAGGAGAAGAAAAGAAGTAGTAGTAGTAGAAGAAGAAGAAGACGATGATGATGAAGAAGAAGACGAAGAAGTTGAAGAAGAAGAAGAAGGAGAATGAGAAGAAGAAAAAGAATGGAGAAAAAAAAAGAAGAAGAAGTAGAAGTAGAAGAAAAAGAAGTAGAAGAAAGAAGAAGTAGAAGAAGAAGTACAAGTAGTAGAAGAAGAAGAAGTAGAAGAAGAAGAAGAAGAAAAGTAGAAGAAGAAGAAGAAGAAGAAAAAGAATCAGAATAAGAAGAACAAGATGAAACGAAGAAGAAGAAAAAGAAGAAGAAGAAGAAGAACAAAGAAGAAGAAGGAGAAGAAGAAGAAGAGAAGAAGAAGAAGAAGACAAAGAAGAAGAAGAAGAAGAAGAAGAAGAAGTACAAAAAGAAGAAGAAGAAGAGTAAGTCGAAGAAGAAGAAGAAGAAGAAGACAAAGAAGAAGAAGATGATAAAAGAAGAAGAAGAAGAATAAGAAGAAGATAAAGAAGAAGAAGTAGTAGAAGAAAAGAAGAGAAGGCAAAGAAGTAGAAAAAGGAGAAGAAGTAGAAGAAGAGGAAGGAAAAGTGGAAGAAGAAGAAGAAGAAGTTGGAGAATAACAAAGAAAAAGAAGAAGAAGAAGAAGAAGAAGAAGAAGAAGAAGAACAAGAAGTAGAAGCAAAAGAAGAAAAAGAAGAAAAAGAAGAAGAAGAAATAGAAGAAGGAGAAGAAGAAAAGAAGAACAGGAGGAACAAGAAGAAGATGGGGAAGAAGAGGAAGAAGAAGAAGTAGTTGATGATGATGAAAAAGAAGTGGAAGAAAAAGAAGAAGAAGAAGAAGAAGAAGAAGAAGAAAAAGTATAAGAAGAAGTAGAAGAAGAAGAAGAATAAGAGGAAGAAGTCAAAGAAGAAAAAAAAGAAGAAGACTAAGAAGGAGACAAGAAGAAGTAGAAGAATAAGGAAGAAGAAGAAAAAGAAGAAGCCGAAGAAGAAGAAGTAAAAGAAGAAGAGGTATACGAAGAAGATAAAAAGAAGAAGAAGAAGAAGAAGAAAGAGAAGAAGAAGAAGAAGAAGAAGAAGAGGAGGAACAAGAAGAAGAAGATGATAATGATGAAGACAAAGAAGAAGAAGAAGAAGAAGAAGAAGAAGAAGAACATGGTGATGATGATGAAAATGAAGGAGAAGAATTAAAAGAAGAAGAAGAAGAAGAAGAAAGAAGAAGAAGAAGAAGACGAAGAAGAAGAAAAGAAGAATAAGAAGAAGAAAAAGAAGACGAAGAAGAAGAAGAAGAAGAAGTAGAAGTAGAAGAAGAAAAAGAAGACGAAGAAGAGGAAGAGGAGGAGGAAGAAGATGAGGAAGAACAAGTGAAGAATAAGAAGAAAAGAAGAAGAAGTAGTAATAGAAGAAGAACAAAAGAAGAAGAAGAAGTAGAAGAATAAGAAGGAGAAGAAGGAGAAGAAAAAGAAGAAGAAGAAAAAGTAGTAGAAGAATGAGAAGAAGAAGAAGAAGAATAAGAAGAAGGGGAAGGGGAGCACAAGCAAAAAAAAGAAGAACAAGAAAAGATGAAGGTGATGAAGAAGAAGAAGTAGAAGAAGAAGAAGAAGATGAAGAAGAAGAAAAAGAAGAAGAAGAAAAAGAAGAAGAAGAAGAAGATGTTGACGATGTTGAGGAAGTAGAAGAAGAAGAAGAAGAAGACGAAGAATAAGTAGAAGAAGAAGTAGAAGAAGAAGAAGAGAAAGAAAAGAAGAAGAAGAGAAAGAAAAGAAGAAGAAAAACAAGAAACAAAAGAAGAAGTATTAGTAGTAAAAGAAGAACAAGAACAAGAACAAGAAGAAGAAGAAGATGATGGTGATGATGATTATGTTGAAGATGAAGAAGAAGAAGAAGAAGAAGAATAAGAAGAAGGAGAAGAAGAAGAAGAAGAAGAAGAGGTAGTAGTAGTAGTAGAAGAAGAAGAGGAAGAGGAGGAGGAGGAGGAGGAGGAGGAAGAAGTAGAAGAAAGAGAATAAGAAGATGAAGTAGAAGAAGAAGAAGAAAAAGAAGAAGCAGAAGAAGAAGAACAAGGAGAAAAAGAAGAGTTAAAAGAGGAAAAAGAAGAAGAATAAGAGGGAGAAGAAGAAGAAAAAGGAGAAGAAGTAGAAGGAAAAAAATGAAGAAGAACAACAAGAAGAAGTAGTTGTAGTAGTAGAAGAAGAAGATGTAAAAGAGTAGGAATGAAGAAGTAGAATATGGAGAAAGAAGAAGAAGAAGAAGAAGAAGTAGTCGAAGAAGAGGAAGAAGAGGAAGAAGAATAAGAAGAAGAAGAAAGAAGAAGAAGGGGAAGAAGAAGTAAAACTAGTTGAAGAAGAAGAAGAAGAAAAAGAAAGAAGAAGAAGAAGAAGAAGAAGAAGAATAAGAGCAAGAAGAAGAAAAAGAAGTAGTGGTAGTGGTAAAAGAAGAAGAAGAATAAGAAGACGAAGTAAAAGAAGAAGAAGAAGAAAAATATGAAGAGGAAGATTATTGTTATGATGATGATGATGAAGAAGAAGAAGATGAAGAAGCAGAAGAAGAAGAAAGATGAATTAAAAGAATAAGAAGTAGAAGAAGAATAAGAAGTAGAAGAAGAATAAGAAGTAGAAGAAGAAAAAGAAGAAGAAGAAGAAGGTGATGATAATGATGAAGAAGAGGAGGAAGAAGAAGAAGTAGAAGAAGAAGAAGAAGATGTAGAAGAAGAAGAAGAAGAAGAAATAGTAGGAGGAGGAGAAGAAGAAGAAGTAGAAGTGGAGGAGGAGGAGGAAGAAGAAGAAAAAGAACAAGAAGATGAAGTAGAAGTAGAAGAAGAAAAACAAGAAGAAGAAGAAAAACAAGAAGAAATATAAGAGGTAGAAGAAGAAGAAGAAAAAGAAGAGGAAGATCAACAAGAAGAAGAAGAAGAAGAAGAAGAAGAATAAGAAGAAAAAGAAGTTAAAGAAGAAGAAGAATAAGAAGAAAAAGAAGTTAAAGAAGAAGAAGAATAAGATAAAGAAGAAAGAAGTAGTAGATGTAGTAGAATAAGAAGAAGAGGAAGAAACAAGAAGTAAAAGATGAAGAAGTAAAAGTAGAAGAAGAAGATGATGAAGAAGAAGAAGTAAAAGTAGTAGTAGAAGAAGAAAAGGAAGAAGAAGAGGAGGGGGATGATAAGGAAGAAGATGAAGAAGAAAAAAAAGATAAAGTAAATGAAGAGGAAGAAGAAGAAGAAGAAGAAGAAGAAGAAGAAGAAGAAGAAGAAGAAGAAGGAGAAGGAGAAGAAGAAGAAGAAGAAGAAGAAGAAGAGGAGGAGGAGGATTAAGAAGAAGAAGAAAAAGAAATAAAAGATGAAGTAGAAGAAGAGGAAGAATTTGAAGAAGAAGAAGAAGAACAAGAACAAGAAGAAATTGAAGACATAGAAAAAGAAGAAGAAGAAGAAGAAGGAGAAGAAGAAGAGGAAGAGAAGAAGAAGAAGAAGGAGAAGAAGAAGAAGAAGAAGAAAAGGAGGAAGAAGAAATCATGAAGAAGAAGATGAAGAAGAAAAAGAAGAAGAAGAAGAAAAGAAGAAGAATAAACGAAGTAGAAGAAAAAGAAGATGAAGAAGAGGAAGAAGAAGAAGAAGAAGAAGAAGAGACAGGAACAAGAAATAGGAGTAGAAGTGGTAATAGTAGTAGTAGTAGTAGAAGAAGAAGAAGAAGAAGATGTTGATGATGACGATGACGACGACGACGACGATGATGATGATGATGGTGATGAAGAAGAAGAAGAAGAAGAATGAAGCGGAAGAAGAATAAGTAGAAATAGAAGAAGAAGAAGAAGAAGAAGCAGAAGAAGAAGGAGATGATGATGATGGAGAAGAAGAAGGAGAAAAAGTAGTAGAAGAAGAAGAAGAGGTAGAAGAAAGAAGAAGAAGAAGAAGAAGAAGAAGAAGAAGAAGAACTAGAAGTAGAAGAAGAAGAAGAAGAAGAAGAAGAAGAAAAAGTAGAAGTGGAAGAAGAAGAAGAAAGAAGAAGAAGAAGAAGAAGAAGTAGAAGTAGAAGAAGAAGAAGAAAAAGAAAAAGAAGAAGAAGTAGATGTAGTGGTAGAAGAAGAAGAAGAAGAAGAAGAAGAAGTGGAAGAAGAAGGAGAAGAAGAAGATGAAGAAGAAGAAGATGATGACGATGAAGATGATGATGATGAGGAAGAAGAAGAAGAAAGAAGAAAAAGGAATAAGAAGTAGTAGAAGAAGAAAAAACAGAAGAAGAAGAAGAAGAACAACGAGGTGGAGGAGGTCAAGAAGAAGAAGAAGAAGAAGAAGGAAGAGGAGGTCAAGAAGAAGAAGAAGTAGTAGTAGGAGTAAAAGTAGAAGAAGAAGAGGAAGAAAGAAAGAAGAAGAAGAAGAGAAAGAAGAAGAAGGAGAAGAAAAAGAAGAAGAAGAAGAAGTAGTAGTAGTAGTAGTCAT
>JAIUJO010002513.1:35000-42500 GCA_023846275.1 Vanilla planifolia | reverse complement strand
TCGACTTCTTGTACTTTTTCTTCTTCTACTTCTTCTTCTTCTTCTTCTTCTTCTAATTCTTCTTCTTCTTCTTCTAATTCTTCTTCTTCTTCTTTCTCTTCATCTTTTTCTTCTTCTTCTTCTTCTTATTCTTCATCTTCTTCTTCTTCTTACTTTCTTCTTCTTCTTCTTCTTCTTCTCTTCTTCTCCTTCTTCTCCTTCTTCTCCTTCTTCTTCTTCTCCTTGCCCTTCTTCTTCATCATCATCTTCTTCTTCTCCTTCTTCTTCTCCTTCTTCTTCTTCTTCTTCTTCTTCTTCTTCTTCTTCCTCGTCTTCTTCTAGTTCTTCTTCTTCTTCTCTTCTTCTTCATCTTCTTCATTTTCTTCTTCTTTTTCTTCTTCTTCTTCTTCTTCTTCTTCTCCTTCTTCTCCTTCTTCTCCTTCTTCTTCTTCTCCTTCATCTTCTTCTTCTCCTTCTTCTTCTCCTTCTCCTTCTTCTTCTCCTTCTTCTTCTTCTTCTTCTTCTCCTTCTTCTTCTTCCTCTCCTTCTTCTTCTTCTTCTTCTTCTTCTTCTTCTTCTTCTTCTTCTTCCCTCTTCTTCTTCTTCTTCTTCTTCTTCCTCTAACTATTCTTCTTCTCTTTCCACTTCTTCTTTTTCTCCTTTCTTCTTCTTCTTCTTCTTATCTTCTTCTTCTTCTTCTTCCTCTTCTTCTTTCTATTTAACTTTTTTTTTCAACTTCCACTCTTCTTCTTCTTGTCCTTCTTCCTCCTGTTTTTCTTCTTCTTCCTCCTCTTCTTATTCCTCTTCCTCGTCCACCTCTTCTTGTTCTTCTTCTTCCTCCTCCACCTCATCTTCTTCTTCTTCCTCCTCTTCTTCCTCTTCTTCTTCTTCTTGTTCTTGTTCATCTTCTTCTTCTTCTTCTTCTTCTTCAGCTTCTACTTCTCTCCTTTGCCTTCTTCTCCTTCTTCTTCTTCTTTTCTTTTTCTTCTTTCTTCTTCATCTTCTTCTTCTTCTTCTTCTCTCCTTTCTTCTTCTTCTTCATCTTCACCTCCTCCTCCTCCTCCTTCTTTCTTCTTCTTCTTTTTCCTCTTCTTCTTCTTCATCTCCATTTTCTTCTTCTTCCTCTTCTTCTTCCTCCAGCTCTTCTATCTTCTTCTTCTTCATTTTCAGCTTCTACTTCTCCTTTGCCTTCTTCTCCTTCTTCATCTTCTTTTTCTTCTTCTTCTTCTTATTCTTCTTCTTCTTCTTCCTCTCTTTCTTCTTCTTCTTCATCTTGTCCTCCTCCTTCTTCTTCTTCTTCTTCTTCTTCTTCTTCTTCTTTTTCCTCTTCTACTTCTTCATCTCCTTCTTCTTCTTCTTCTTCTTCTTCCTCCTCTTCTTCTTCGTCTTCTTCTTCTCCTGCTTCCTCCTCTTCATCTTCTTCTTCTTCTTCTTCCTCCTCTTTTGTTTCTTTTTATTCCTTTACACCAAGCATTCTTGTATTTGTTTAAATGATGTTTATTCTTACAAAATACTCAAAATATTAAAAGGTTATGATTATTCTTAAGCTCCTTGTAATTTTTTTTACTATGGAGTAGTAGTTGGTATTCATCAAGAATATCAGCACTAATTCAGAATCAAACTTAATTTGATACAGTAGATTTCCCTATAAGAATTAATTATAGTACTATTCACTTTCACTGTAGATAGTACAGATTTCACTGTAGATTGTACTATGCACAATGTTCATCATACACGATGCACTGTTCATCTTACACAGTACACTGTTCATCGTACACTGTACACTGTAGGAAGTGCGCCTTTTTTTTGAGAATCTATTTTTTTGTTGAAGCTTTGTAAATGGCTTTTAGGTCCCCACCATGCTTCAATCAGTGAGTGCTAGGGCTTCCATTATATCTTCATCGATGTCCTTATCAGAATTAGTGGCAAAGAATTCGTTGAGGGTAGATAAACAATCTTCTTTTGCAACTGACCAATTTTTCGCAGTTTAAAGTTGATTCAAAAGCTCTTTAATTTTTTCTCTCCATAAGAAATATCTTCAATTTCATTTGCAAGAGTGTCTACAAAAAAAAATTGTTTTTCCTCCATGAACTTCTTTGGCAAAGTATTTTGCGCCAAAATCAAGTTTTTGGAAAAACTCTTGAGTAGTTCACCACCTTTCTTCTTCCTCATCAAATATTCCTGTTCAAAATTGAACCAATGCAAATATAACCAAATCACACTAAAAGATTTGGAAGAAAAGAACCAAATTTATGGCAATGCTATATTGGAAAATACTATAAAAATGAGTGTAACATATTCGATTTTCAAACTAGGTATTAATCAAATGTCTTATAAAAAATACCAAACTAAAAAATAAATATTAAAAAAATAAAAATAAATATTTAATTAGATCAAAACTCATTGTAATTATAATAATATTTTTTTCATTTCCATGTGACTTATTTTGCAATATTGTGACTTACTAACATAAATAACCTAAAAATAATAAGTTATTACTTCAAAATAAATTACAAATATCATCAAACTATGGCAAGATAATATGAGGCATTGAAATATAACTAAATCAAGACGTTTGAAAATGTTAAAGGATAACATAGTTAGCATTTCATAGAAATAGAACCAAATCAAAGTGAACATCTTTCATAAACAAGATAAATTATATTAAAAAGCTACATTTTGGGATATCAAAGAGATTAAGTTGTAAAATCAATGATCATCAGATAAGATTTGAATTGAGAAATCTAGCAAAAGATTGATAAAATCGTAAAAAATAATTTGTTTAAAAAATGAATATTTAATTTGGTAAAGCAATTTGAGAGGGTCTAATAATAGTTTTCCCTTCTCAATAATATCATGTTTTGAAATATTATAAATTATCGATTTAAAAAGTATAAGTAATAAAAAAATTAATATTTAGTAATTAAATAAATTTATCTAAAAGTTTGTAGAGCTGAAGATTGTTGTGTTGATGAATGAGTCAACAGAATTTCTAATGCCTTTTTTTATTGTTCATCCCTTTTCTCTATTTGAGAGATTTTTTCTTTAGAAGCAAATAACTCTTTTCGAGCTGTGTAAGATAATAATTCGCTAATCGCCACTCCATTGTCTTTAATGGCTTTTAAACATCCATTGATTTTGTCAAAAAACTCAGGATCTGCTAATCGTAAATCCCTGTTATACCAGTCCTTTGACAGTTGTTGAAGCAAAACGTTTTTCTTTTTTCAAGGGTGTTTATTGTCGTTCTCAATCTACCTAAAGTTTTAGGCACTGGGGTCTATTCTTTTCCCTTGTTTTGGGCTGGATTTTTGTATTGACCAATTGTTGTCCTTTACTTGAAGTCTCAGCCTGTTGGGCCTTACTGGTGGTCTCGGCCTGTTGGGCCTTGCTGGAGGTCTCAGACTATTAGGCCTTGTTGGAGGGTCTCGACCTGTTGTGCCATCTTTTTTGGGAGAATTTCAATAAATTCTCTTGATTTTTTCATTTTATCACCAGAGCTTTTAATAATCGTAAGTCATCTTCGTTCATGGCTGGTAAGAAGATCAGCAACAGTGTTAGTAAAACTAGGAATATATTTAACAGTATAAATAAAACTTTCAAGGTATAAAGCAAAGACGTATGAGTCTTAAATTTTCTTTAGGATTATTTAATGTCTTTTTCTATAAAAATTGAGCAACATATTTGTTGTCAGTTTTGATTGTAAATACTCTATGGAGTAAATAAATTGTTAAACTTTTAATAGCTAATTTGATAGCTAGTAATTCTTTATCAAATATGGCATATTTACTTTGAGTTTTTGTGAATTTACCCGAAGTATATGCTACTATTTCATTTGTATTTGTAATAAGAACACCAGACTAGAAAAGGTCAGAGGCATCAATTTGCAAAGTTATTTTATCTTACTTCTTTAGGGAAATAAAGAATTTGTTTTGTTGTAACAAACTCTTTTATTTCTTGTATTTTTCTTTGTTCGTCTTTTGTTAATGAGATTGGTATCTTTTTTGTATTCCATTGATGAGGTTGTTAGCCAGTGTTTATTTTGTATTTAGCCTGTTCATCGGCTAATATGTTTTGTAATAATTTTATTTTAGAGAAAGTTTTGCTATAAACTTTCGTCCATAGTTTAAGAGTTCTAAAAAGCTCTATAGTTGTTTTAAATTAGTAAAAGTATTAGAAAATTCTTTTACTTTTGTATGTATGTGTTCTTGTTGTTGTATTTCTCCATTTTTGACTTATTTTCCTAAAAAATCGATTTCTGTTTTAAAACAGTTCGATTTTTTTCGAACTTAAAATAATGCCCTGATTGAGCATTTTTTTAATGATATGTAAAAAGATGTTCTTTATGTTCTTCCTCTGTTTGAGAAAAACCAAGAATATCATCTATGTAAACAACAACCATATGGTAAATGTACAAAAAAATAATTCATCCATTTCTGAATATTTGTGGAGCATTTTTTAATCCAAATGGCATAACTAATATATGGAGTTGAGCTCTCTTTTTCAAGTCCATTACGATGGTGTTATGGCTTTTTAAGTAGTTGGGCATTATTGTCAAGAATTGTAAGGTACGACCTTCGACTAGATTGTCAATGTGGAAGCTTGGGCGACTTGCCATACGAGATTGTGTGGATGATTCACCTTCCTCATAATGTTTAGGAAGACTAATAGAGGAAGAAATGCGATCGATTAGATTTGTTGTAATTGTAGAAATTCTATTGCCAGAGGCAATACAATATTCTACAGGTAATAGTACCTTAGGTTTTAGTGTTTTGACAAATAGTTGTATGTCATTATCAGACGTAGATGTCGTATACCTACTATTCATGGTTGAATATTTTTACCAATACCAATGTCAAATAATTTCACAAAGTTTTTGGGAGTGACGGATCTAAATGTAAACGTATCATTTAGAGACATGCAATGTTACCATTGTATACCTAGAATTTTTTATCCAGGTTATAAACTTATGCCTTTAAGGCTAACAGATAATATACAAATCTTTTAAATATTTTTGTCGTAAAGACATACAGAAATCGGGATATATGTTGACCCCAAATAGTCTGTTAGCAAGATTGGATTTAGCACCTCCAATAATGCTACTAAGAGGGTTGTTTTTTATTCGTTCGTCCATACAAACTACCATTATGGGTGTATCTATTCCACTTCTAAATAAAGAAATTATTTTTCATTGTATCATACATATATGTAGGTATTTCATTTTTGGGTATTTAGACTTTAATTTTTAATTTTTGTTTTGTTAAGGAGGCTAATGGATGTTAGATCATCATCTCCTTTTAGTTCTACATTTCCTTGTATTCGCTCAAAAATGTATGTTTGTTTATTTAGAAAACGAGATTTAAAAGATGGAGCTTTATAAATCTCTTTTTTCTCTCCATGAGGAATAGCCTTTTTTAGTTTTTCTAAGTCTTCATCTGTTATTTTAAATTGTTCGTCTACACTATCATGTAGTTCATTTCTAGTTACTTCTTAAGTAATAGTGTTCATATTTACTCTGAATTCTTTATATTTTTCAGAGTTTTTAGCTTTTCTAATTCAGGAGTAAGTATGGGGAAATCTTCGTATTTATATATAACTAGTAATCCAATTGGATCATTAGGTCTGATTAAATAATCCCAATCTTCTAAACTGGTATTTTTAATTAAGATAATTGGGGCTTGATATGTCATTGGTTCTATTATCGCATGGGTAATGAATATATTTTCTTTGGAATGATATGGTATATTATGTAGTATACCATAATATCCAAATGGTATTAGAATTATTAAATCTAATGTTACTTCAGTAGTTCGGTAACGTTTGAGTTTAATTAATTTTCCTAACTAGATAATGTATCTTGGTGAGGATACTTTTTCCTTTGTAGGAAGTCTTAAGGAAGGTAATAGAGGAATAATTTTTATTTGTGTAAGGGTTTTATTTATTGTAATCGTGTTGATTTTGAGTTTTTCAAAATCTTTTGTTTCAAAATCTGAATGTTGTTCAGATTCAGAATCAGATTCTTATTCTGATGATTCATAATAAGAAGTAATTTCATAAACAGAGTTGCTGTTATTAGAAATTTCTTCAATTGTTCCAATATTAATAGAATAATCATCAAGATTAGATATCATTATGCTTTTAATATTGACTGGACATTCATTTGCATAATGTCCCTCTTTATTACACTTAAAGCATCGATAATGTTTCTTGCCTTTCTTTTTATTATATTTTTTTTAACAAATTTCTTTTTGATAAAAACGTCTTTCTTTCCTAAACTCAGGTTTCCACCATCTCCACAAATTATATGTAGGAGGGCATCCATAAATATAATTTTTATCTTCAGAAAATTTTGAGCAACAATTGTAGCCCATTCTTGATTCTTTGAGATTTTTTCTCATTTCTTTTTTAGCAGAGGTGTTTTCACAAATTTGTTCCATTGTTTCTGTGCATGCCCTTCCAAGTGTATTAATATTGTGTTTATTCATTAATCTAGTATTGGTGGATAGAAGACTATTATATTTTTGTAAAATAATATTATTCCATGGAAAAGGGATTTTTGAAAAAAAATCCTTGAATCCAAAATTCTTGTTGTTGAGTGTCACCTGAATGGTATATTAGACTTATGTATGTAGTGACAAATTCGTCTATCATACATATGTCACATAACTTCATTTTGTGAAGTCTTTCTTCGTAATTCTTTTGTTCACTAGACCAGTAAAGTCAGCGACTAAAGTTTTTACAAGGTGTTTTATGGCCTTTTGTTTATCATCAATTACTAAAATTTCGGATGGTATTGTAGGGTTATTGAATTCAAAATTTGTAAACCAAGTTAATGCATGTCCTTCCCAGTAAGAAGTAGCAAATTGGATATATTCACTAACGTTCATTGCTTGTGGAAGCATAAAAATTATTCATTTGATTTTTTTTGTCCAATCTATACAATATTCTGTAAGTGTTTTATACAGAATTTTATCAATATTGAATGTAAGACCCCAAGTAGTGTCTCTACCATTATCTTCTTAGTGTCGATTTCTATTTTTATGATAACTTTTCTAGTCATATCTTTTACCATAGTTTAACATCATAGAATATGATGGTGGAGTAGGTATTTGAGCTGTGGGCTCAATGTTCTCTCCTTGAGATTCTCTCATCTCTAATTCTGGAGAAGGTTGTTGTGGGACATAGCCCGATGGGGTTGGAAGATACATAGTACTATGACTACTCTCTCCTCTTTCATAAGTTCTTATTTGGTTTTCATCTTCAGAATTATCTTTTTGTCCTTAGTGTTGGAAAAAGTCAATGACTTCCTGATTTTGTTTATAAACGTTGTAGACTTTTTTCACTAGAAATTTCACCAAGTAGTTCCTTTTGTTGAAGTTCTAAGAACTCTTGATAAATGGATTTGTCTAATTTATTTAAATCCATAATATCTTTTGAAGAATTAAATTTACACATCTAATGTTTAGTTAATTTTGTTCCTGTGTATAGGAACTTTTTTTTGTTCGAGGCTTTGAAGTTTATCTT
>JAIUJO010002513.1:17500-20000 GCA_023846275.1 Vanilla planifolia | reverse complement strand
TCAACTTCTTCTTCTTTTCTTCTTCTTCTTCTTCTTCTTTTACTTCTTCTTGTTCACCTTCTTCCTCTTCTTATCCCTTCTTCTTCTTCTTCTTCTTCTTCCTTTACTTTATCTTCTTCTTCTTCTTCTTCATCTTCTCCTTCTTCGCCTTCTTTCTATTCTTCTTGTTCTTATTCTTCTTCTTCTTCTACTTCTTCCACTTCTTCTTCTGCTTCTTCTTCCTCCTCTCCATCTTCTACTTTTTCTTCTTCTTCCTTTTTTTTCATCCTCTCCTTCTTCTTCCACTTTGTCTCCTTCTTCCTCTTTTTCTTCATCTTCTTCTTCTTATTCTTCATCTTCGACTTCTTCTTCTACTTCATCTTCTTTTCTTGATCTTGTTCTTCTTCTTTTTCTTCTCCTTCTTCTACTTCTTCTTTATCTCCTTCTTCTTCTTCTTCTTCTTCTGGTTACTCTTCATCTTCTTCCACTACCCCACTTCTTCTTCATCTTATTTTTCTTTCTTCTTCTTCTTCTTCATCATTTTCTTCTTCTTCTTGTTATATTTCTTCTTCTTATTCTGCTTCTTCTTCTTCTTCTTTGTTTTCTACTTCTTCTTCCCCTCCTCCTCCTTGTTCTTCTTCTACTCTTCTTCTTCAACTTCTTCATCTTCTCATCCTTCCCATCATCTTCTTCTTCTTCTTCTTTCCCTAGTTCTTCTTCTTCTTCTTCATTTTCATCTTCTTCTTCATTATCTTCTCTTCTTCTTCTTCTTCTACTTCTTCGACATCTTCTTCTTTGTCTTACTCTCCTTCTTCTCCTTCATCTTCTTCCTCTTCTTCTTCTTCTTCACCATCTCTTCTTCTTCTTCTTCTTCGTCATCTTCTCGTTCTTCTACTACTTCCACTTCTTCTTCTCCTTCTTTTTCTTCTTCTTCTACTTCTTCTCCTTCTACTTTTTCTTCTCCATCTTCTTGGTCTTCTTCTACTTCTACTTCTACCTATTTTTCTTCTTATTCTGCTTCATAATCATCATCTTCTTCTTCTTCATCTTCTTCTTCTTCCTTCCTTCTTCTTTGACTTTTTTTCTTCTTCTTCATCATCATCGTCTTCTTCTTCTTCTTCTTTTTCTTCTTCTTCTTCTTCTTCTTTTTCTTGCTCTTCTTCTCTTATTCTCATTCTTCTTCTTCTTCTTCTTCTTCTTCCTCTTCATCTTTGTCTCGTTTGTCTTCTTCTTCTTCTTCTTCTTCTTATGCTTGATCTTCATTCTTCTTATTCTTCTTCTTCTTCTTCCTCTTCTTCTTCACCATCTTTTTCTTCATTGTCTTCATCTTGTTCTTCTTCTTCTCTCCTTCTTCTTTCTCTTCTTATTCTACTTCTAGTTTCTTCTTCTTCTTCTTCTTCTAATTCAACTTCTTCTCTTCTTCTTCTTATTCTTACTCTTCTTTTAATTTTCTTCTACTTCTTTTTCTACTTTTTCTTCATCATCTCCTTCTTTTTCTTCTTCTACTTCTACTTCTTTGTCTTCTTCTTTATCGTCTAAATCTTCTTCTTCTTCTTCAACTTCCTCTACTTCTTTTTTGTCTTCTTCTTTTTCTTCTTCTTCATCTTTTTCTTCTACTACTTCATCAACACCTTCTTCTTCTTCTTCTTCTCTCTTCTTTTCTTGTTCTTGTCCCTTCTCTCTTCTTCTTCCTCCTTCTTCTTCTCCTTCTACTTCTTCTATTTCCTCTTCTTCTTCTTCATCATCTTCTTCTCCTTTTATTCTTCTTACTCTTCTTCTCCTTCTTCTTCATCTTGTTCTTCTCTTCTACTTCTTCATCATCATCTTCCTCTTCTTCTTCTTCTTCTTCTTTTTCTGTGCCTTCTTCTTTATCTTCTTCTTCCTCTTCTTCATCATGTTCTTCTTCTTCTTCTCCTTCATCTTCTTCTTCTTCTTTTTCTTCTTCGTCTTCTTCTTCTTCTTCTTCTTCCACCTCTTCTTTTTCTTCTAAGATTTCTTCTTCTCCTTCTTCTTATTCTTCTTATTCTTCAACACCTTCTTCTTCGTGATGCCCCTCTACTTCATCTTTTTCTTCTTCATCTTCTTTTTATTTTCCTTTTTCTTTTTCTTCTCCTTCTTCCACTTCTTGTTCATCTTTTTCTGCTTCTTGTTCTTTTTCTTCTTCTTCTTCTTCTTCTTTGTCATCAACTTCCTTTTTTTTTTCTTCTTCGTCTTCCTTTTCTTCTTCTTTTTTGACTTCTTCTCCATCTACTTCTTCTTCTTCTTTTTCTTCCTCCTCTGCTTCTTCTTGTTCTTCTTCACTTTAATAATCTTGTCCTCCATCTTCATCATCATCATCATCATTATCTTCTTCTTCTTCTTCTTCTTTATCTTTTTTCTTCATCTTCCTCTTCGTCTTCTACTTGTTTTTCTTCTTCTTCCTCTTCTTCTTTTTCTTCTTCATCCATTTCTACTTCTTCAACTTCTTCTTCTTCACCTTCTTGATCTCCTTCTTCTTCTCCTTCTTCTTCTTCTTCTTCTA
>JAIUJO010001619.1:42500-44870 GCA_023846275.1 Vanilla planifolia | reverse complement strand
GGAGGAGGAGGAGAAGAAGATGAAGAAGAAGGAGAAGAAGAAGGAGGAAAAGAAGGAGAAGAAGAAGGAGAAGGAGAAGAAGAAGAAGAGGAAGAAGAAGAAGAAGAAGAAGAAGAGGGAGGTGAGGAAGAAGAAGGAGAAGGAGAAGAAGGAAAATAAGAATTGGAAGAAGAATAAGAAGAAGAAGAAGAAGAAGAGGAATAAGTAGAAGAAAAATAAGAAGAAGAACAAGAACGAGAAGAAGAAGAAGACGAAGTTGATGAGGAAGATGAGAAAATAGAAGAAGAAGAAGAAGAAGAAGAAATAAAAGAGTAAGAAGGAGAAGTAAAAGAAAAAGAAGAAGAAGAGGAAAACGAAGTTGAAAAAGGAGCAGAAGGAGGAATAGAAGAAGAAGGAGAAGAAGAAGAAGAAAAAGATGGAGAGATGAAGAAGAAGAAGAAGAAGAAGAAGAAGCAGGAAAAGAAAAGGAGTTGGAAGAAGAAGAAGAAGAAGAAGAATAGAAGAAGAGGAAGAAGAAGAGAAAGAGGAAGAAGAAGAAGAAGAAGAAGGAGAAGAAGAAGAAAAAAAATATTAGCAGCAATAGAAGAAGAAGAAAATGAAGAAGAAGAAGGAGGAGGGGGAGGAGAGGAAGAAGATGTCAAAGAAGTAGAAGAAGGAGAAGAAGAAGAAGGGAAAGATGAAGAAGAGAAAGAAGAAGAATAAGAAGAAGAAGAAGAAGAAGAAGAAGAAGAAAGAAGAACAAGTTGTAGAAAAAGAAGAAGAAAAAGAAAAAGATGGTGAAGAAGATGAAGAAAAAGAAGAAGAAGAAGAAGAAGAAGCAGAGGAGGAAAAAAAAGAAGAAATGGAAAAGAGAAGATTTAAAAGGATAATAACAATAAAAAGTAGTTGTAGAAAAAGAAGAAGAAGAAGAAGAAGAGAAGAAGAAAAAGAAGAAGAAGGGGAGGGGCAAGAAGAAGAAGAAGAATAAGAAGAAGAAGAAGAAGAGAAAAAGAAGTAGTAGAAGAAGAAGAAAAAAAAAAGAAGTGGAAGAAGATGAAGATGAAGAAGAAGAAGAAGAACAAAATAAAAAAGAAGAAGTAGAAGTAGAAGAAGAAGAAGAAGAAGAAGGAAAAGAAGGAGGAGGTGGAGGAGGACATGAAGAACGAATACAACAACAACTAGAAGAAGAGGAAGAAGAAGAAGAAGAAGAAGAAGAAGGAAGTGTAGGAGAAGGAGAAGTAGAAGAAGAAGAATAAGTTGAAGAAGAAGAAGAAGATGATGATGAAGAAGAAGAAGAAAAAGAAGAAGAGGAAGTAATAGAAGAAGAAGAAGAAGAAGAAAAAGAATAAAAACAAGAAGAAGAAGACAAAAAAGGAAGAAGAAGAAGAAGAAGAAGAAGAAGAAGAAGAAGAAATGGCAAAGAAGAAGAAGAAGAAGGAGAAAAAGAAGAAGAAGAAGAAGAAGGAGAAGAAGAAGAAGAAGAAGAAGAAGAAGTAAAAGAAAAATAAAAATTAGAAGAAGAAGAACAAGAAGAAGAAAAGAGAAATTAAAAGAAGAAGAAGATGAAGAAGAAGTAGAAAAGAAAAAGAAAAAGAGGGAGGAGGACGAGGAGGAGAAGAAGTAAAAGAAGTGGAAGAAGATGATGATGAAAAAGAAGAACAAGAAAAAGAAGAAGAAGAACAAGAAGAAGAAAAAGAAGAAGAGGAAGAAGAAGAGGAAGAAGAAGTAGAAGAAGAAGTAAAACAAGAGGAAGATAAAGAACAAGAAGAAGAAGAAAAAGAAGAAGAAGAAAAAGAAGAAGAAGAAGAAGAAGAAGAGGAAGAAGAAGTACAAGAAGTAGTAGTAGAAGGAGAAGCAAAAGAAGTAGAAGAAGTGGAAAAAGAAGAAAAGAAGGAGGAGAAGAAGAAGAAGAAGAAAAGAAGAAGAAGAAGAAAAAGAAGAAGAAGAAGCAGAAGAAGAAAAAGAAGAAGGAGAAGTAAAGGAGGAAGAAGAAGAAGAAGAAGAAGACAAAGAAGATTATAAAGAAGAAAAAGTAGAAAAGGAAGAAGTAGAAGAAGTAAAAGAAATGGAAGAAAGAGAAGAATAAGGAGGAAGCAAAGAATGAGGAGAAGAAGAAGAAGGAGAAGAACAAGAGGAGGAGGAAGAAAAAGAAGAAGAAGAAGAAGAAGAAGAGAAAGAAGAAGAAAAATATGGAGGGGAAGAGGAGGAGGAAGAAGAAGAAGAAGAGGAAGTAGAAGAAGAAGAAGAAGAAGAAGAAAAAGAGGAAGAAGAAGAAGAAGACGAAGAAGAAGTAGAAGATGAAGAAGAAGAAGAAGAAGAAGAAGAAGAAGGAGAAGAAGGAGAATAATAATAATAATATTAATAATAAAAATAATTATAAGAATAAGAAGT
>JAIUJO010001619.1:5000-30000 GCA_023846275.1 Vanilla planifolia | reverse complement strand
GGAAGAAGGAAAAAGAAAAAACTAGAAGAAGAAATAAAAAGAAGAAAGAATAAGAAGAAAAAGATGATGATGATGGAGAAGGAAAAGAAGAGGAAGATGAAGAAGAAGAACAAATAAGAAGAAGAAAAAAGATGAAGAAGAAAGAATAAGAAGAAGATAGAAGAAGAAAGAAGAAGAAGAAAGAAGAAGAAGAAAAATAGAAGAATATGAAAGAAGAAGAAAAGGAAGAAGAAGAAGAAGAAGAAGAAGAAAAATAATGAGAAGAAAGAAGAAGATGAAGAAGAAGAAGAAGAAGAGGAAAGAAGGAAATAAAGATGAAAGAAGAAAGAATAAGACGAAAGAAGAAAGAAAAAGAAAGAAGAAGAAGAAGAAAGAGGAACTAAGTGGAACAAGAAGAAGAAGGTGATGATGAAGAAGAATAAGAAGAAGGAGAAGATGAAGAAGAAAAAGAACATAAAGAAAAAGGAAAAGAAGATAAAGAAGAAGAAAAAGAAGTACAAGAAGAAGAAAAAAGTTCTGAAAAAAGTAGAAAGAAGAAGAAAGAAGAAGAAAGAAGAAGAAAGAAGAGAAAGAAGAAAGAAGAAGAAGAAAGAAGAAGAAGAAGAAGAAAGGAGAAGGAGAAAGAAGCAGGAGAAAAAAGAAAAAAATGAAAAGAAGAAAGACAAAGAAAAAGAAGAAGTAGAACAAGAAGAAGAAGAAGACAAAGAAGAAGAAGAAAGAAGAAGAAGATGAAACAAGAAGAACAATGAAGAAAGAAGAACTAAGAAGAATAAAGATGAAAAAGAAAAACAAGAGGAAGAAGAAGAAAGAGGAAGAAGAAAAAAGAAGAAGACGAGAACGAAAAAGAGGAAGAAAAAAGAAGAAGAAAGAAAAAGAAGAAGGAAGAAGAAGAAAAAGAAGAACAAGAAGAAAGATGAAGAATAAGAAGAAGGATAAAGAAGAAGAAGATAAAAAAGAAGAAAGAAGAAGAAGAAGGATGAAGAAGATGAAAGAAGAAGAAGAAGAAGAAGAAGAAGATGAAAGAAGAAGCAAAGAAGAAGAACATAAAGAAGAAGATGAAGAAAGAAGAGTAAGAAGAAGAAGAAGAATGAATAAGAAGAAGAAGAAGAGGAAGATGAAGAAGAAGAAGAAGAAGATGTAGAAGAAAGAAGGAGAATTGGAAGATGGAAAAAGAAAAAAGAAGTAGAAGAAATAAAAAGAAGAAAGAAGAAGAAGAAGAAGGAGATGACGAAGAAAAAGAATAAGAAGGAGAGGGAAGATGAAGAAGAAGAAGAAAGAAGAAGGAGAAAGAACATAAATAAAGAAAAAGTAGAAGAATAAAGAAGAAGAACAAGAAGAAGAAGAAGGATAACAACAAAGAAGATGACGAAGACGGAAAGAGAAGAAAGAAAAATAAGAAAAAATAATAAGAAAGAAGAAGAAGAAGTAAGAAGAAGAAGAAGAAAAAAGAAGAAGAAGAGGAAGAAGAAAAAAAAAGAAGAAGAAGAAAAAGAAAGAAGAAGAAGAAGAAGTAGGAAGAAGACGAAGAAAGAAGAAAACTAAAGAAGACACGGAAGAAGAAAGAAGAAGAGGAAGCAGAAGAAAGACGAAGAAGAAGAAGAAGAAGAAGAAGAAGAAGAAAGACATTGAAGAAGAAGAAGAAGAAGAAGAGGAAGAAAGAAGTAGAAGAAGAAGAAGAAAGACTATGAAGAAGAAGAAAAACATAGAAGAAGAAGAAGAAGGAGAAAGAAGAAAAGAAGAAGAAAGACTATGAAGTAGAAGAAGGAAGAAGAAGAAGAAGAAGAAGAAAGAAGTAGAAGAAGAAAAAGAAGAAAGAAGAAGAAGAAGTAGAAGAAGGAGAAAAAGAAGAAGAAGAAGAATAAAGAAAGAAGAAAGAATAAGAAGAAGAAGATGAACAAGAAAGAACAAGAAGAAGAAAGAGGAACAAAGAATAAGAAGAGGAAAGAAGAAGAAGAAGAAATAAGAAGAAAGAAGAAGAAAAAGAAAGAATAAGAAGAAACAACGAGAGAAGGAAGAAGAAGAAATAGAAAAAACAAGAAGAGAAAGAGGATAAAATAAGATGAAGAAATGAAAGAATGTGAAGAAAGAGGAAGAAGAAGAATGAAGAACAGGGAGAAGAAGAAGGAAAAGAAAGATAAGAACAAAGAAGATTAATAAGAAAGAAGATTAATAAGAAAGAAGAAGAACAAAGAAGAAATAGATGGAGAAGAAGAAAAAAATGAAAAAAGAAGAAGAAAAAAGAAAAAGAAGAAGAAGAATAAGAGGAAGAAAAATGAAAAAGAAAAAGAAGAAGAAAGAGGAAGAAGATTAAAAATAATAATAATAAGAAGAAAGAAGACGAAGAAGAAGAAGAGAGTATTAGAAGAAGAAGAAAGAAGATAAAGAAAGAAGAAGAAGAAGAATCAAGAAGAGGAAGAAGAAGAAGAAGGAAGAAGAGGTAGATGAAGAAGAAAAATAAGAAGATGATGACGAAAAAAGAAGAACAGTAAGAAGAAAAAGAAGAAGAAGAAGAAGAAAAAGAAGAAGAAGAAGAAGAAGAAAAAGAAAGACAAAGAAGAAAGAAGAAGAAGAAACAAAGTCACAGAGGAAAGAAGAAGAAGAAGAAGAAGAAGAAGAAAGACGAAGAAGAAGAAGAAAAAGAAGAAAAAGGAAGAAGAAGTTTAAGAATAAAGAAGTAGAAGAAGAAAAGGAAGAGAGAAGAACAAGAAGAAGAAGAAGTAGAAAAAGAAGAAGAAGAAGAAGATGGAAAAAGAGGAAGAAGAAAGAAGAAAAGTATGAAGAAGAATATGAAGAAGAAGACAAAAAAAGAAGGAAGAAAAAGAAGAATAAGAAGAAAAAGAAAGAAGAAGAATAAGAAGAAGAAGAAAGAAGTAGAAGAAAGTTGAAGAAGAAGGATGACAAAGAAGAAGAAGAAACAGAAGAAAGAAGAAGAAGAAGTAGCAGCAGAAGAAGAAAGAGAAGAAGAAGAAGAAGACGAAGAAACAAGTAGAAGAAGAAGAAGAGGAAATAGAAGAAGATGAAGAAGAAAGAAGAAGAATTGGAAGAAGGAAAAATAAAATAGAAGAAAAAGAAATAAAAAGAAGAAAGAAGAAGAAGAAGATGATTATTAACAAGAAGAAAAAGAATAGGAAGAAGAAGAATAATAACGAAGAAGAAGAAGAAAAATGATGATGAAGAAAGAATAAGAAGAAGAAAGAAGAAGAGGAAAGAAGAAGAGGAAAGAGGAAGAAGAAAGAAGAAGAAACAGAAGACGAAGAAGAAGAAGAAGAAGAAGAAGAAAGCAGGAAAAAAAGAAAGAAGAAAAAGAATGAGATAAAGAAGAAAGAAAAAGGAAGAAGAAGAAGAAGAAGAAGAAGAAGAATAATAAGAAGAAGAAGAGGAAGAAGAAATGATATGGTAGAAAAAGAAGAAGATCAGGAAAAAGTTGATGAACAAGAAGAAGAAGAAAAAGAAGAAGAAAAAGAAGAAGAAGAAGAGTTAGAAGAAGAAGAAGAACATGAAGAAGAATAAGAAATAGATGAAAAGAAGTATAAGAAGAATGTAGAAGAAGGAGAAGAGGAAAAGAAGAAGAAGAAGAAGAAGGAAGTAGTAGAAGAAGAAAGAAGGTAAAGAAAGAAGAAGAAGAATGAAGAAGAAGAAGAAGAAGAAGAAAAGAAAGAAGAAGAATGAAGTGGAAGAGGAAGAAGAAGATGAAGAAGAAGAAAAGGAAGAGGAAGAAAAAGAAGAATAACAAAGATGAAGAAAAAAAAGATAAAGAAGAAAGAATAAGAAGAAGAAAGAAGAAGAGGAAAGAAGAAGAAGAAGAAAGAAGAAGAAGAAGAAAAAGAAGAAGAAGAAGTAAAGAAAGAAAAGGGAGGAATAAAAAACAAAGAAGAAGAAAGAATAAGAAGAAAGAAGAAAGAAAAAGAAAGAAATAAGAAGAAAAAGAAGAAGAAGAAGAAGAACAAGAAGAAGAAGAAGAGAAAGAAGAAAACGAGGTGGATGATGAAGAAGAAGAAGAACAGGAAGAAGATGATGAAGAAGAAGAAGAAGAAGAGGAAGATGAAGTAGAAGAAGAAGAAGAAGAAGAAGAAGAAGAAGAAGTAGATGAAAAGAAGAAGAAGAAGAAGAAAGTAGGAGGAGAAGAAAAGAAGAAGAAGAAGAATAAAGTAGAAGAAGAAGAAAGAAGATAAAGAAAGAAGAAGAAGAAGAACGAAGAAGAAGAAGAAGAAGAGAACGGAGAGGAATGAAGAAGAAGAGGAAAAAGGAAATAGAAAGAAGCAGAAGAAAGAAAAAGGTGAAATAAGAAGAAGAAGAAGAAGAAGAAGAAAGAAGATTAAGATGAAGAATAATAAAAATAACAAGAAGAAAAAGAAGAATAAAAAAGTAGAAGAAGATGAAAAATAAAGAAAGAAGAAGAAGAAAGATGAAGAAGTTATAAGGAGAAGAAGAACAAAAAGAAGATGGAGGAACAAGAAGGGGAAGAAGAGAGAAGAAGAAGAAGAAGAAGAAGAAGAAGAAGAAGTAAAAGAAGAAGAAAGAAGATTAAGAAGAAGGTAAAAGAAGAAAGAAGAAAAAGAAGAAGAAGGAAGATGAAGAAGAATGAAGAACAAGTAGAAAGATGAGGAAGAAGAAAGAAGAAGAAAGAAGAAGAATTAGATAGAAGAAGTAGAAGAAGATGAAGAAGAAGAAGAAGAAGAAGAAGAAGAAGAAAAACAAGAAGAAGAAGTCGAAGAAAGATGAAGAAGAGAAAGAAGGAAGAAGAAGAAGAAGAAGGAGAATGAAGAATGAAATGAATAAGAAGAAGAAGAATATGAAGGATAAGAAGAAAGAAGATGAAGAGGGAAGAAGAAGAAAGAAAAAAAAGAATAAAGAAGAAGAAAGAAAATGAAGAAGAAAGAATAATAATAATAATAATAATAATAATAATAATAATAATAATAATAATAATAATAATAATAATAATAATAATAATAAGAACAAGAAAAAGAAGAAAGAGAAGTAGTAGTAGAAGAAGAAGATGATGATGATGATGAAAAAAAGAAAAGAAAAATAAAGAAGAAGAAGAGGTAGAAGAAAGAAGAAGAAGAAAAGAGACACAGAAGGAAGAGGAAGAAGAAGAATAAGAATATGATGGAGGAGAAGAAGAAAGATGAAGAAGAAGAAGTAGAAGAAGAAAGAAGAAGAAGAAAGACATGATGAAGAGGAAGAAGATAGAAGAAGTAGAAGAAGAGGAAGAAGAAGAAGAAAAAAGTAGAAGAAGAAGAAGTAGAAGAAGAAAAAGATGATGATGATAATGAAGAAGGAAGAAGAACAAAGAAGAAGAAGAAAGAAGAAGAATGAAATGGAGGAAGAAAGAAGAAGATAAAAGAAGAAGAAGAAGATGTAAGAAGAAGAAAAAAGTAGAAAAAGAAAGAACAAGAAGAGAGAAGATGAAAAAGAAGTAGACCCAGAATGATAACAACAAAGAAGATTAAGAAGAAAGAAGATGAAGAAAGAAAAATAATAAGGAAGAAGAAGAAAAATGAAGAAGAAGAAAGAAGAAGAAGAAGAAGAAGGAGAAAAAAAAGTAGAAGATGAAGAAGAAGAAGAAGAATAAGAAAGAAGAATAACCAAGAAGAAGTAGAAAGATGAAGAAGAAAAAGAAGAAGAAAGAAGTAGAAGAATTAAAAGAAGAAGAAGAAGAATAAGAATAAGGATAAGAAGAAGAAGAAGAATAAAGAAGAAGAAGAAGAAGAAGAAGGATAAGAAAAATTAAGAAGAAGAAAGAAAAAAAAGAAGAAAAAAGAAAAAAAACGAAGAAGAAGAAAGTAGAAGAAGAAGAAGGACACAAAGGAAGAAGAAGAAGAAGAAGAAGGAAAAGAAGAAGAAGATGATGATGAAGAAGAAGAAAGAAGAAAGAAGAAGAAGAAAAAGAAGAAAAAGAAGAAGAAAAAGAAAAAGAAGAAGACAGAAAAAGAAGAAGAAGAGGAAGAAGAATAAAGAAGATGAAGAAGAAGAAGAAAAAACAAGAAGAAGAAAGAAGTAAAGAAGGTAGGAGAAGAAGAATCAAGAAGAAGAAGAAGGATAAGAAGAAAGAAGATGAAGAAGAAAAAAGAAGAAAGAAGATGAAGAAGAAGAAAGAAGTAGTAGTAGTAGTAGAAGAAGAAGAATAATAAAAGAAGAACAAAGACGTAGACGAAGAAGAAAAACAAGATAATGATGATGAAGAAAGAAGAAGTGGAAGAAAAAGAAAAAAGAAGAAAAATAAAGAAAAAGAAGAAGAAAAAGAAAGAAGAAGAAGATAGAAGAAGAAAGAAAACACAAAATAAAGAAGAAGAGGAAGAAGAAAAAGAATGAGAAGAAGAAGAAGAAGAAAGACAAAGAAGTAGAAGAAGAAAATAGAAGAAGAAGAAGAAGAAGAAAGAAGTAGAAGAAGAAAAAGAAGAAGTAGAAAAAGATGAAGAAGATGAATAAATAGAAAGAAGAAGGAAGAAGAAGAAGAAGAAGAAGAAATAAGATAGAAGAAAAAGAAAGAAGAAAGAAGAGGAAGAAGAAAGATTATGAATAAAGAAGAAGAAAAAGAAACAAGAAGAAGAAAGAAAAAGAGGAAGAAAGTAGAAGAACCGAAAAGAAGAAGAAGAAGAGGAAGAACGAATATGAAGAAGAAAGAAGAACAAGAAAGAAGAAGAAATATGAAGAACAAGGAGAAGAAGAACAAGAAGGATAAGAAGAAAGAAGATTAAGAAGAAAGAAAAAAAAGAAGAAAAATGAAGAAGCACAAAGAATAACAAGGAGAAGAAGAAAACGATAGTAGAAGTTGATGTAGAAGAGGAAAAAGAATAAGAAAGAAGAACAAGAAGTAGAAGAAAAAGAAGAAGAAAAAGAAAGAAGAAAAAGAAGAAAGAAGAAAAACAAAGAAGAAAGAAGAAAGAAGTAGAATGAAGAGAGGAGAAGAAAGAAGTAGAAGAAAGTGGAAAGAAGAGGAAGAAGAGGAAGAAGAAGAAGAAGAAGAAGAACTAAACAATGAAGAAAAAGATGAAGAAAGAAGCAGAAGAAAAGAGGAAGAAGAAGAATAAAAAGAAGAGGAAGAAAAACAAGAAGAAGAAGAAGGAGAAGAAAAGGAAGAAAAGGAAGAAGAAGAAGAAGAAGAAGAAGAAGAAGAAGAAGAAGAAGAAAGAAGAAGTAGAAGAAGTAAAATAAGAAGAAGAGGAAGAAAGAAGAAGAAGAAGAAGAACAAGAACAAGAAGAAGAAGGATAAAGAAGAAGTAGAAGAAGTAAAAGAAGAAGAAGAGGAAGAAAGAAGAAGAAGAAGAAGAAGAAGAAGAGGAAGCAGAAGAAGAAGATGAAGAAGAAGAAGAAGGAGAAGATTGAAAAAGAAGAAAAAGAAAGAAGAAGAAGAAGAGGAAGGAAGAAATAGAATAAAGAAGAGGATTTCAGTTGAAAAAGAAGAAAAAAAAGAAGAAGAAGAAAAAGAAGGAGAAAAAAGATGTAAGAAGAAGAAGAAAGAAAAAGAAGAGGGAAGAATGAGAAGAAAGTAGAAAAGAAGAAAGAAGAAGAAGAAGAAAGTAGAAGAAGAAGAAAAAAGAAGGATGAAGAAGAAGAAAGAATGAAGAAGAAGAAGAAAGAAAGGAAGAAGAATAAGAAGAAAGATGGAGAATGAACAAGAAAAAGGACGAAGAAAAAAGAAGAAGAATAAAGAAGATGAAGAAGAAGAAAGACTACAAAGAAAGATGAAGAAAAATAAGAAAGAAATAAGAAGAAGAAGAAGATGATGAAGAAGAAGAAGAAGAAAGAAGAAGAAGAAAAAGTAGTAGAAGGAAAAAGAAAAACAAGAAGAAGAATGAAGAAGAAAAAGTCAGAAGAAGAAGGAAGAAAAGATGAATGAAGAAAAATGAAGAAGAAATAAGAAGTGGGAAAAGAAAAAAGAAGAACAAAGAAGAGAAGAAGAAGAAGAAGAAGAATAAGAAAGAAGAAGACAAAAGATGAAGAAGAAAGAAAATTGAGAAGAAAGAAGATGAAGAATGAAATAGAAGAAAAAACAAAAGAAAGAAGAGGAAGAAGGAGATGTTGATGAAGAAGAAAAAGAAGAGGAAGAAAGAAAAAGAAAAAGAAAGAAAAAGAACAAGAAAAAGAAAAAAAGGAAAGAAGAAGAAGAAGAAAGAAGAAGAAGGAACAAGAAGAAAGGAGAAGAAAGAAGAAGAAGAAAAAGAAGAAAGAAGAAGAAGAAGGTCAGGAATAAGAAAGAAAAAGAAGAAGAAGATGAAAGAAGAAAGAAAAAGAAGAAGAAGAGAGAGAGCAAGAAAAAGAAGATGAAAAAGTAGTAGAAGAAGAAGGAAGAAAGAGAAAGAAGCAGAAAGAAGAAAGTTGAAGAAGTGGAAGAAAAACAAAGATGAAGAAGGGGAACATAAAGAAGAAGAAGAAGAAGTAGAAGACGAACAAATAGAAAGACAAGAAAGAAGAAGAAGAAGAAGAAGAAAAAGAAGAAGAATTAGAAGATGATGAAGAAGAAAGAGAAGAAAAAAGATGAACAAGAAGAAGAAGAATGAAGAAAAAGAAGAAGTAGAAGAAAAAGTAGAAGAAGAAGAAAAAGAAAATGAAGAAGATGAAGAAGAACAAGAAAAAGAATGAAGGAGATGGAGAAGAAGAAGAAATATGAAGAAGAAGAAGAAGAAATAGAAGAAGAAAGATGATGAAGAAGACGGAAGAAGAAGAAAGTAAAAAAAAAAGAAGATAGAAAAACAAGAAAGAAAAAGAAGAATAAGAAGAAAGATGAAGAAGTAGAAGAGGAATAAAATAAAGAAGAAGAAGAAGAATAAGAAGAAAAAGAATAAAGAAGAAGAACAACAAGAAGAGGATAAGAAGGAAACGAAGAAGAAAAAAGAAGAAGAAAAAGAAGAAGAAGAAGAAGAAGGGGAAGAAAAAGATGACGAAGAAGAAGAAGAAGAAAAAGAGGAAAATGAAAGAAGAAGAAAGAAGAAGAAAGAAGAAGAAGAAAAGAGGAAGAGGAAAGAAGAAGAAGATGAAAAAAGAAGAAACAAGAAGGAAAAAGATGAAAAAGAAGAAGATGATGAAGAAGAAGAAGTAGAAGAAGAAAGAAGAAAAAGTTGAAAGAAGAGGAAGCAAGAAGAAAAGAAGCAAGAAGTACAAAGAACAAGAAAAATAAAGAAGAAGAAGAAGAAGAAAAAAAAAGAAGGGCAAGAAAGTAGAAGAAGAATAAGAAGTAAAGAAAGCTGTAGAAGAAGGAAAAAGAAGAAAGAAGAAGAAATTGAGAGAAAAACAAGAAGAAGAAGAAGAAGAAGAAAGAAGAAAGAAGAAAGAAGATAGAAGAAAAAAAAAGAAGATGAAAATAAAAGAAGAAGAAGAAGAAGAAGAAAGAAGTAAAAGAAGATGAAGAAGAAAAAAGAAACAAGAAGTGCGAAGAAGAACAAGAGAGTAGAAAAACAAGAAGAAAGAAAGTATTGGTAGAAAAAGAAGAAGTAAAAGAAGTAGAAGAAGTAGAAAAAGAAGATGAAGAAGAAGATGAAGAAGAACAAGAAGAAGAAGATTAAAAGAAGAAGAAGAAGAAGGTAGAAGTAGTTCAAGAAGAAAAGAAGAAGAAGAAGAAGAAGAAGAAGAAAGTAGTAGAAGAAGAAAGAAGATAAAGAAACAAGAAGAAGAAGAAGGTAAAGAAGAGAATGGGGAAGAATGAAGAAGAAGAGGAAAAAGCAAAAAGAAAGAAAAAGAAGAAGAAAGCAAAAGAAGAAAGAAGAAGAAAGAAGAAGAAGAAGAAAAAGAATAAGAACAAGAAGAAGAAAGAAGAAGTAGAAGAAGAAGAAAAATAATAAGAACTAGAAGAAGAAAGAAGAAGTAGAAGAAGAAGATGAAAAAAAAAGAAGTTGAAGAAGAACAAAAAGAACAAGAAGAATAAAAAAAGTAGAAGATGAAAAATAAAGAAAGAAGAAGTCGAGAGAAGAAGAGGAAACATGAAGGAGAAGAAGAAGAAGAATACAGAAGAAGAAGACAAACAAATAATAAAAGAAGATGAAGAAGAAGAAAGTAGGAAAAGAAAGATGATAGAATGAGAAGAAAGAAGAAAGTAGAAAAAAAGAAGAAGAAAGAGGAAAGAAGAGGAAGACAAAGAAGAAAAAGAAGAAGAAGAAAAGACGAAGAAGATGAAGTAGAAGAAGAAGAAGAAGAAGAAGAAAAAGAAGAAGGACAAGATGATGATGATGAACAAGAAGTAGAAGAAGAAAGAAGTAGAACGAAGAAGAAGAAGAAGAAGAAGACAAAGAAGAAGAAGTAGAAGAAGAAAGAAGAAGAAAAAGAAGAAGAATAATAATAAGATGAAGAAGAAGAAGAGGAAGAATAGGAAGAAGAGGATAGCAGAAGAAGAAGAAGAAGTAAAAGAAACGAGGAGAAGAAGTAGAAGAAGAAGAAGAAGAAGAAGAAGAAAGAAGAAGAAGAAGAAGAAATATTATGAAAAAGAAGAAGAGGAAAGAAGTAGAAGACGAAGAAGAAGAAGAAAGAAGTAGAAGAAGAAGAAGAAGAAAGAAGTTGAAGATGAAAAAGAAGAAAGAAGAAGAAGAAGAAGTAGAAAAAGGAGGAGAAGAAGAAGAATAAAAAGAAAGAAGAAAGAACAAGAAGAAGAACAAGAAGAAAAAACAAGAAGAAGAAGGAGAAGAAGAAGACGATGAAGAAAGAAGAAGAAATAAAAGTAGAAAAAAGAAGAAGAAGATGAAGATGAAGAAGAAGAAAGAGAAGAGGAAGAAAAAAAGAAAAAGATAGAGGAAGAAAAAAAGAAAAAGATAGAGGAAGAAAAAAGAAGCAGAAGGAAGAAGAAGAAGAAGAACAAGAACATGAAGAAGAACGATGAAGAAGATGAAGAAGAAAGACGTAGAAGAAGAAAAAGAATAAAGGAGAAGAAGAAGAAGAAGAAGAAGAAGAAGGTAGATGAAGAAAGAAGAAGAAGAAGAAGAATAAGAAAGAAGAAGAAAGAAGGGGAGGAAGGAAGAAGAAGAAGAAGAAAGAAGAAGAAGTAAGAAGAAGAAGAAGAAGAAGGTTAAACGGAAAGAAAATTAAGAAAGAAAGATGAAAAAAAAATAAGAAGAAAGAACAGGAAGCAGAAAGAAGACGAAGAAGAAAGAAGAAGAAGAATGGAGAAGAAGAAAGAAAAAGAAAAAGAGAAGGAAGAAGAATAAGAAAGAACATGAAGAAAAAGAAGAAAGAAGAAACAAAAGTAGTAGTAGAAGAAGAAGTAGAAAAAGAAGAAAGTAGAAGACGATGAAGAAGAAGAAGAAAAAGAAAGAAGAAGAAAGAAGGAGAAAAAAGAAGAAAGGACAAGAAAAAAGGAAAAGAAGGTCGAAAAATGAGGAAGAAAAAGAAGACGAAGAAGAAGAAGATGAAGTGGAAGAAGAAGAAGAAGAAGAAGAAGAAGAAGAAAAAGTTAGAAGTAGAAGATGAAAGATGGAAGATGTTATACCCGGTAAAATATTATAGGTTTAATCTTCAATAATTCGAATTGGCTGGGATGATTTCAGATCGACAGTAGGTTGAGCCAGGAGCTCAATTGGAGGCTATTGGAATTTCTGAAATTTTCTGGGGATTTTTCGGAGCACCGAGGAATTTTTAAGTAATTTTCCCTGTTTAATTGGATTTTTGGAAATTCGAAAATCTATTTAAATCGGTCCATTAAACCGGAAATTGGTTTTTACCGCGCATGAACCGGACCGGAGCGGTTCAGCGAAGGCGGGGGCGGTTCGCCGAGTGCGTTTGCGCGTGCGTTTGGATAAGCCGCGGATAAGCGGATCGGACGGACGAGATCAGCGGTGGAGATTAACCGGTTGATCGGGGTTAAGCGGCGTTATTAGAAGGTCAACCGGCACTTAATGGGTTCTTAACGGGTTAATACCGGTTTAAAGCGGGGTATTTAACCCGAACTGTTCGACTGTTAGGGTTAGGGTTTCGAACGGCCGGAGACGAAGCTTTCGCGGCGAACGGCGATATTTTTCGGCAGCCTTTCAAGGGGCTTTTTGTACCTGGAGGTTCGCGGGACCGAGGAGAATCGATTGGTACCGGTTTCGTTCGGCGAGGAGCAGCGGTTGGTCGCGTGCGAGCTTCACCGTCGCCGGAGAAGAAAGGTAGGAAATTCAGTTTAAATTTCGTTAATTAGCGAATTAAAAATATGGATTACTTTGCAATTAACCACCAGAGCATGTGAATTGTGTTTTTTTTTTAAAGTGATTAATGCAAATTATTGATTTTAGCATTTTAGGGTTTTCGGAAAAAAAAAAAATTATACCCGTCAAATTGGAAATTTTACCGAGCAATTGATGATTCTATTATGGACTTTAATCATGTTAAGATTGTATCAAATGATGAAAATTGTTTAATTTCATAGATTGTTCGTTTAATTTCATAAATTGTTAAATGAGGATCGGATGAAAACTTCGGCGGGAAATTTGATTGAATCTTAGAAATTAGTGGCATTATTGACAAATTAGGATAGTATGAACATCGGATTTTGCTTCGCCTTGATCTCGGTCGCCGGAAATCGACGAGTAAAACGGAATTTCCCGGAGGAATCGTCGGCTAGGGTTTCGCAGGCGCCGGGCGGAGGAAGGAGATGGATTAGATTAATTTCAGCTTAGTTAATTAAATAATTGTAATTAATTAATAATTAATAATAATTAAATACTAAACGTTGGCTGGAAAATTTGATTTAAAGGTTCGGCCGGTGGGTTCGCGGTTCAGCGCGGGTTTTCCGAACCGGCAGCGAAACCCGGTTCAACGGAACGCGGGCGCGGACGAACGGCGGAGGAAAAACTTAATTCGGAAATTAATCCGAATTTTCGGAAAATATGTGGAATTTAAATTTTCGGAAATTTATTTCAAATTTTCGGAAAAAAAAAGATATATGTGGAATTTAAATTTTAAATTCGGAAATTTATTCCGAATTTCGAAAAATGGATAAAGGGCAGAAATTGAAGTTGAAATTTAAAATTTCCTGAAACGAGAAAAAGGTGATTTAGGGAAATCACATAGACAAGTTGAAAGTTACTGTTGGAAATTATCCATAAATTCAGTGCAGCTGGATCAGTTGGAAGGAAGTGTGACACTTGGGTAAGTGTTACCAGAATAGTCAGAATTTCGATATAGTTTGTGTTACTTGGATGGCATTGACATGGATTGAGTCAGTTTACTCAGTGTTGGCATATTTCATGGATTGGCATACCGGACCAGACTACTATAGACCCTATATGATGTTTTAGGATAGTTGTGGTAGGTAACTGTGCGGTTCAGACTTAACTTTCACAGTATACATGTGGACTGGTATGCGCCTTGTTGTATCTGGACACATGTTGCCGAATCTTGGAGTTAAAGCTTGGCAATGACTGTAGGGGCGTGGCTTCTATAGAAATTGTTGGGAGAGGACTTCTTGGGACGGTGGCTGAGTCGACCTCTTCTGGTCCACGAGTGTAGGCTTGCGCGCCTGAGAGTGGCAGCGGCAGGGGTGACTCGCCGTGGCTAGCCAGGGTGTCTCACGTTGGCTAGAGATCTATGTGACGGGTTATGTCTATAGTCTCCAGAAGATTGATTGACGAGAGACGCTGAGGTGTCGGGTGCTAGGCGTTGTGATGCGTGCGCAGAGATGGGCGTGTCCCGCTGGCATGTTTTGCCTAGGCGCCATGCATGCGCAGAGATGGGCGTGTCCCGCTGGCATGCTGCCTGGGAGCACAGAGGAGAGCTACTCTGTTGTGATTGGGGGTGACTGTGGATTGGTCGGAGTCTGGAACTGAGAGTGCCTTTCCACCCTACATTGTTATGCTGTATTCCTATACTCTTGCTATTATCCTTCTCTTGCATGTGAGTTTTTACTAGCTGTCTTTCCTACTGGGCGTAGCTCATTCCTTTTTATTCTATATTTTTCCAGTGGATCGGCAGACTTGACGCCACCCAGCTTTAGGTGGGATCGTGATCAGTAGGCTAGTGGAGGAGATCTGATCTGTGATTATCTGAGACATTCTGGTTAGTTGATTGTTGCTGTTGGATGTATTCAGTGAGACTGTTATTTTTATGTCTTGTATTATGTGAGAGTAATTCTGACTTATGTATCTAGTTGGATGATATTGTATTTGTTGGACTTGGATCTTATTCTTGTGAGATAGTTTCCATTCACTGTTTTACCTTATTATCTTGATGGTATAGTGTGTGGAGTGTCATATTTTATCTGAGGATGTTATGTATTTTATTTTTGATGGTGAGGTCATTACATGACTATGGAACTTAATATTGGGGGTTCAGACTTCTATTAGACCGGTTCTCCTATCGGTATGGTTAGGAGTGTTGGGTCTAGTAGGAGTAACATTGCGCGAGTCCATCTGTTAATTCAGGAGTCATGAACCTGATTTGACGGTGTACCCGGGAGATGGGATCCACATTGTTAAGGAAAGTATGTGTGTAATGATGTGTTATATCCTATGTTTTTCGTAGGCTACTCAGGTTGGTATGGGACGATCTGAGCTGTCTATATGCAAAAAAAAAAAAAAAAAAAAAAAATTTTATGCCAAAAATCAGCCTAGAAAAAATGGGGTGTAACAGAAGAAGAGGAAGAAAAGGAAGAAAGAGAAAGAAGAAGAAGAAGAAGAAGAAAAAGAAGAAAAAGTGAAAAAAGAAAGAAGAAGAAGAAAAAAGAAGAATGAAGAAGAAGAAGAAGAAGAAAGAAGTAGAAAAAGAAAGAAGTAGAAAGTAAACGAAGAAGAAAGAAGAAGAAGAAAGAAGAAAAAGAAGAAAAATAATAATAATAATAATAATAATAATAAGAAGAAAAAAAAGAAGAAAAAGAAGAAGAGGACGAAAGAAAATGAAGAAGAAAGAAGAAAGAAGAAGAAGAAAGAAGAGAGAAGAAGGAGAAAGAAGAAGAAAAAAATAAGAAGAAGAAAGAGGAAGAAGAAGAGAAAGAGTAAGAAGAGAGGAAGAAGAAGTAAGAGAAAAAGAAGAAGAAGAAGAAAAATGAAGTACAAGAAGATGATGAAAAAGAAGGATAAAAAGAAAGAAAGTGAAGAAAAAATAAAAAGAAGAAAGAAAAGCAAGAAGAAAGAAGAAGAAAGAAGATAAAGAAAAAAGAAGAAGAAGAAAAATGAAGAAGAAGAAGAAAAAAAATAAAAAGAAGAATAAAAAGAAAGAACATGAAGAATAAAGAAAAAGAAGAAAGAAAAGAAAGAAGAAGAAGAATAAAAAACGAGAAAAGAAGAGGAAGATGAAGAAGGTGATCAAGAAGACTAGGAAGAAGTAGAAAAAGAAGAAGAAGAAGAAGAAGAAGAAGAAAAAGAAGAACAAGAAGAAAAAGATGAAGAAAAAAAAGTAGAAGAAGAAGAAGAAGAAGAAGAAGAAGATAGAAGAAGAAGAAGAAGAATGAAGAAAAAGAAGAAAGAACAAGAAGAAGCATAAAGAAGAAAATTGAAGAAGTTGAACAAGCAGAAGCGGAAGAAAAGGAAAGAAGAAGAAGAAGAAAAAAAGATGAAGAAGAAGAAGAAGAAGAAGAAGAAGAAGAAGAAAGAAGAAGAAGAAGAAGAAGAAGAAGAAAGAAGAAGAAGAAGAAGAAGAAGAACAAGAAGAAGAAAGAAGAAGAAGAAGAAGAAGAAAGAAGAAGAAGAAGATGATGATGATGATGATGAAGAAAAGAAGAAGAAAAAAGAAGAAGAAAGAAGAAGAAGAATGAAGAAGAAGAAGAGGAAGAAGAAGAAGAAGAAGAAGAAGAAGAAGAAGAAGAAGAAATAAGAAGAAGAAGAAGAAGACGAAGAAAGAAGAAGAAGAGAAAGAGGGAAGAAGAAGGAGAAGAAGAAGAAGAAGAAGAAGAAGGAGAATAAAGAAGATGAAGAAGAAGAAGAAAGAAGAAGAAGAGAAAAGAAGATAAATAAAAGATAGATGAAGTAGATGAAGAAGAAGAAGAAGAAGAAGAAGAAGAAGAAGAAGAAGAACGAAGAAGAAAAAGTTGAAGTAGAAAAAGAAGAAGAGGAAAAAAAAGAAAAACCAAAAGAAGAAGAAGACGAAGAACAAAAAGAAGAAGAAATAAGAAGAATGAAGAAGAAGAATGAAAAAGAAGAAGAGGAAGAGGAAGAAGAAGAAGAAGAAAGAAGGAGAAGAAAGAAAATGAATAAAGAAGAAGAAAGAAAAAGAAGAAGAAAAAGAAAGAAGAAGAACAAGAAAGAAAAAGGAAAGAAGGGAAAGATGAGGAAGAAAAATAAGAAGAAGAAGAAGAAGAAGGAGAAGAAGAAGAAGAAGAGAAAGAATTAGAAAAAAAAGAAGAAAAAGTAGAAGAAGATTAAGAAGAAGAAGGAGAAAAAGAAGAAAAAGTAGAATATGAAGAATGAGAAGAAGAAGAAGAAGAAGTAGAAGATAGAAGAAAAATTAGAAAGTTAGAAGAAGAAGAAGAAGAGGAAGAAGAAGAAGAAGAAGATGAAGAAGAAGAACAAGAACAAGAACAAGAAAGAAGAAGAAGATGAAGTAGAGGAAGTGCAAGAAGTAGAAGGTAGGAGAAGAAGAAGAAGAATGAGAAAGAAGAAAGGAGAAGAAGGAAAAAAAAGAAAGAAGATATAGAAGAAAGAAGAAGAAGAACTAGAAAATGATGAAAGAAGAAAAAGAAGAAGATAATAAAGAAAGAAGAGGACGAAGAAGCAGAGGAACAAGAAAGAAGAAGAAGTAAATGAACAAGGAAAAAGAAGAAGAAGAAAAAGAAGAAGAGGAGGAAGAAAGAAGAACAAGAAGAAAGAAGAAGAATAAAGAAGAAGGAAGAAGGAGAAGAATCAATATGAAGAAGAAGAAAAAGAAGGAAGAAGAAGAAAGAAAAAGATGAAGAAGCAGAAAAAGAAGAAAGATGAATAAGAAGTAGAAGAAGAAGAAGAAAAAGATGTAAAAGATGGAGAAGAAAGAAGAGAAAGAAAGAAGAATGAAGAAGTGAGAAGAAGAACAAAGAAGAAAAAGTTGAAGGAAGAAGAAGAGTAAAGAGGAAAGAAAGGGAAGAGGAAGAAAGTGAAGAAGAGGAAGAAGAAGAAGAAGAGCAATAAGTGGATGAAGAAGAAGAAGAAGGAGAAGAAGAAGAAGAAGAAAGAAGAAGAAGAAAGAAAAATAAAGAAGAAGAAGAAAAAAGAAGAAGAAGAAAGAAGAACAACAAAAAGGAGGAGGAAGAAGAAGAAGAAAAAGAAAGAAGAAGAAGGAGATGAAGAAGAAAGAAGAAGAATAAGAAGAGGAAGAAGACGAAGATGAAAAAAAAAGAAGGGCAAGGAGAAGATTAAGAAGAAGAAGAAGAAAGTAGAAGATGAAGAGGAAGAAGGGTAAGATGAAATTAGTCGAAGAAGAAAGAAGAAGAAGAAGAAGAAAGAGGAAGAAGAAAGAAGAAGAATGAAGAAAAAGAAGAAGAAGAAGAAGGGTAAGAAAAAAAGAGGATGAAGAAGGAAGAAGAAGAAAAAAGAAAAAGAAAAATAATGAAAAAGAAGAAGATGAAGAAGGAGAAGAAGAAGAAGAAGAAGAAGAAGGATGATGAAGAAAGAAGAAGAAGACGAAGAAGATAGAAGAAGAAGAAAGAAAAAGAAAGAAGGGGAAGAAGAAAGAAGAAGAAGAAGGAAGAAGAAGAAGAGGGAAGAAGAGGATGAAAAAAGAAGAAAAAGTAGGAAAAAGAAGAAGAAATAAACGGAAAGAAGAGCAAGAAGAAACAAAAAGAAGAAGAAGAAGAAGAATAAGAAGTAGTAGTAGAAGAAGAAGAAGAAAAAAGAAGAAGAAAGAAGGAAAAGAAAGAAGAAGACAAAGAAGAAGAATGATGAAGGAGAAGAAAGAAGAAGAATAAAGAAGAAGAAGAAGGAACAAGAAGAAAAGGAGAAGAAAAAAGAAAGATGAACAAGCAGAAGATAAATAAGAAGAGAAAAGAAGAAGTAGAAAGAAAAAGAAGCAAAGAAGAAGAAGAAGAAGAAGAAGAAAAAGAAGAAGAAAGAAGAGGAAGAAGAAGAAGAAGAAGAAGAAAAAGAAGGAGAAGAAGAAAAAGAAGGAGAAGAAAAAGTAAGAGGAATAGCAAGACAAATGAAGATGAAAGAAGAAGAGGAAGAAGAATGAGGAAGAAGACGAAGAAGAAGAATAATAATAAGAAGTACAAGAAAGAAGAAGAAGAAGAAAGAGGAAGAAAAAAAATGAATAGGAAAGAAGAAGAAGAAGAAGAAAGAAGAAGTAGAAGTAGATGTAGAAGAAAGAAGAAGAAGAAGAAGAAGAAGAAGGGGAAGAAGAAAGAAGAAGAAGAAGAGAAAGAAGAAAGAAGAACAAGAGGAATAAGAAAAAATAGTAGTAGTAGTAGAAGAAGAAGAAGAAGAAGAAGAAGAAGAAGAATAAGAAGATGAAGTAGAAAGAAGAAGAAGAAGAAGAAGAAGAAGAAAGGATAAAGTAGAGGAAGAAGAAAGAAGAAGGAAGAAGAAGAACGAAGAGGAAGATGAAAGAAGAAGAAAGAAAAAGAAGAGGAAAGAAGAAGAAGAAAGAAGAAGAGGAAGAATGAAAAAGAAGAAGAGAGAGGGAAAAAGAAGAAGAAGAAGAAGAAGAAGTAGATGATGAAGAAGAAGAAAGAAGAATAAGAAGAAGAAGAAAGAAGAAGAAGAACACGAAAAAAGAAGAACAATAAACAAGAAGAAGAAAAAATAAAAAAGGAGAAGAAAAGAAGAAGTTGAAGAAAGAATAAGAAGAAGAAGAGAAAGAAGAAAGAAGAAAGAAAGAAGAAAAGAAGAAAGAAGAAGAAGAAGAGGAAGAAGAATAAGAAGAAAGAAGAAGAAGAACAAGAAAGAGTTGAATGAAGGAGAAGGAGAAGGACAAAGAAGAAGAAGAAGAAGAGGAAGAAGGAAAAGAGGAAGAAGAAGAAGAAGAAGAAAGAAGTAAATGAAGAAGAAGAAGAAGAAGAAAGAAGAAGCAAAAAGTTGAAGGAAGAAGACGAAAGAAGTAGAAGAAAGAAGGAGAAGAAGAAGAAGGAGAAGAAGGAAGACGAAAAAGAAGAAAAAGAGAAAGGAGAAGAAGAAGAAAGTGAAGAAGAAGAAGAAGAAGAATAAAGAAGAAGGAGAAGAAAAGAACAAAAAGAAGAAAAGAAAGAAGAAGAAGTAGTAGTAGTAGTAGTAGTAGCAGTAGAAGAAGAAGACAAAAGAAGAAGAAAGAAGATGAAGAAGAAGAAAGAAGAAGAAAAAATAAAAGGAAATAATAAGAAGAAGAAAGAACAAGAAGAAAGAAGAAGAGTAAAGAAGAATAGGAAGAAAGAAGAAGAAGTAGAAGAGGAAGAAGCAAAATGAAGAAGAAAAAGTGGAAGAAGAATGAAGAAGAAGAAGAAGAAGAAGAAGAAAGGAGAAGGAAGAAGAATAATAAAGAAGGTAAAGAAAGAAGAAGGAAGAAGAACTGAGGAAAACTAGGGAGAACCTTTCAACTCTTTGAGTATGAGAGGCTGCTGTAGATTTGCTTTGCTTGTGGACACGTTGGTCAATTTGCTGAGCACTGCAAAGTTGGCAAGACTCTAGATGTGGCGCTTAAGCTAGGGGAGGCACAGACATATGCTGCGGCTGCTGGGCCAGCAGCTGATGTGGTTTTGCCGGGTGTCACGGCGTCCATGTTTGCGCACGCGCCCACGTCGACATCTGTGTCTGCCCTCGTGCCCGCGCATGGCTTGCTTGCTAGTTTTGCCAGCACCAAGAGAACGCTCGGTGGTGGATTAGTTGATAGTGAGGCATGGGGTGAGCCATATAATTCGTGTACTAATTTTAGTCTGAAAGTTGAGGATAGCACTATAAAGGAGCGACTCGGGCAAAGGTTGTTAATGCAGCCAAGACATAAAGGACAAGCTATGACTGTACCAAGAAGTGTAACACCTAGATATGACAGCCAAATCAAACGGAGAGAGTCAAGGCATCCAGGGAACTATGATGGCCGAGGGTGACTCAATATGCGAGGGAGGAGTAGATCTGATGCTCGTGGGAGAGAGGACTCTGGGAAAATCTGGGCTCGCAAGGACTCAAGGGATATGAGGGCTGTCATTCTAACATAACAATCTTCGGCTAGCAAATAGATGGAAAAAGAACCTACTATTGTTGACCGAAAAGGGAAAATGATAATTCAAAATGTCGAACAAGACACGACGGGAGTTACTTGCTATGATGATCTACAACCGTGTATTTTTTGGGAGGGAGGCCTTCGACTGCACCTCGTGGAGTGTGGCACTTTCTGTCGGATGTTATGTTGGCTGATGCATAACATTGCAGTGATCATGGTGATTGTGTGGAGGTGTTGGTGGTGGTGCGTGGTTGGGGACAATGTGGTTTCAAATTCGAGGCGGCTGTGTGTTGGCTTGCACGGGGACATGATGCAGAGACCGTGCTGCACTTAGCGTGATGCTAATGTCTCCCAGTGTCATTTGGCGCTGTGTGGGTGTGCTTTTAATGTGACTTGCGCATGCGCTCATGTCAATTTTTGCCTCGGGTGTTTGATGGTGCGCACCGCTCATGGAGGACACGATGGGACGACCTGGAGATGTCGTGCGGGAACTTCTCATGTTGCACTATGTATGAAATGCACGGAAGTGGAACCGACTGAAGGTAGCACGCACGGAAATTGCGAGCGCTGCAAGGATGAAGCGATAATATGGTGTTGTTATACTTTTTGACAGTCAATCATGAAGCTTGCCATATGGAACATTAGGGGTATTTAGGATAGAGAATTAAGATGCTATTTGTAGAGGTACGTTAGAGATGGAAATATTACTTTTGTGTCCTTGGTGGAGATCAGAGTGCAGAATTTTAGCAAGAGAGATGCTGATTTGTTGCTGGGTAGAGATTGGCATTTTGCGGTTCAACCCTTGACTAGGAAATTTGCAGGGATTGTTGTGTGGTGGAGGTGCTGGCTGGACCAAAAAATCGTTAGAACTTCAATGCATGTGCTATCTGTTGAAGTGATAATTATTGGAGGTGCTATGATCAAATTTTGTGTTATATATGGCCCAAAGGAACCTCATAAAAGGAGCACGGTCTGGGATTTCTCGAAGGAAGAAGCAAGGTCTCGTGGATCTCTTATTGTGGTTGGGGACTTCAATTTAGTTGTCATAGGACGAAAAAAGGGGGGAGAAAGTTCCTCTGTAGACAAGGGCAACTTAAATTCTCGAAAATTATTCAAGAATTGTAGCTTAAGGACCTTGGCTTTGTTGGCAACAAGTGTACATGGTGCAATGGTAAGTTGGGTGGTGCGAGAATTCTGAAGTGATTCGATAAGGCGCTGATGAATCTTCAAGGAATACAAGCTTTTACAACAACTACCATTACTCATCTGTCTCGGATTGGCTTAGATCATTGCCCACTTGTGATTGAATTGGGGGGAGGGCAAAGGATGGCTAGGTGCAGCAGAATTCAGTTTAAGAGCGCTTGGCTAGAGTTCCCGCAATCGGCGAGTGTGGTGCACCAAGTATGGAAGAGACGCACTAAGGGCAATTTGTTGGAGGGGCTTTCGACCAAGTTTCGTAGGTCTCTGGTCGCTCTTCACAATTGGAGTAAGGCTGAGGTGGGGGTTTTCATCCATAGCAATGTGGAGCTGAAAAGCAAAATTAACATCCTTCAAATGAAAGAATCTGAAGTTGGCCTTGAAGCTGAGGAGAATTCTCAACTTGGCCACCTCATTATTGATTTTCATAGAAGGTGCGCATTAGAGGAAAGGTGGTGGTGGCAGAGGGCTAAAGTGCAGTGAGCTCATCTGGGCAATAGGAATACACGCTTCTTTCATGTTGCAGCAACTTCTAGATGGCACAAAAACCAATTCATGCAGATGAAGAATGACATGGGGGAGGTTGCTACCACAACTGAGGGCAATAGTATAATCCTTACGCACTACTTTGAGGCGAAATGGTACTAAAGCGATTTGGAATACCCCCATCTGAATTAAATGCCGCGTACATGCATTAGTTGTGAACAGGAAAGTATGCTCACCTTCAAGGTGACCGAGGAGGAGGTCATGTTTGCGATCAGGGCAATTAGGAAGAATATGACACCGGGGATGGATGGGGTCACCCCTGAGTTTCTTCATGGTTACCATGACATTACTCAGGAGGACATAATGCATGCATGTGGTTATGGCTTTTTTTGAGGAGAAATATTGTCATGGAAGGATATTTTGGTTGTTCTTATACCTAAGATGCAAGGTACCAACAAGCATAAACATTTTTTGCCAATTAGTTTATGCAATGTTATTTACAAAGTGGTGGCAAGGGAACTTGTAGAGAGATTTAAATGGGTGATGCCAGATATCATCTCAAAAGAGCAAGGGGCCTTCATGCCTGGCATAACCATCATTGATAATATTTTTATTGCACAAAAGATGGCTTCGAGGATGCATTCATCCACCTCTAAGGCTAGGCTAATGGAAGTAAAAATTGACATAAAACAAGCCTATGATAACATCAGGTGGCAGTTTGTGATTGACATGATGAGGTTTCTACGATTGGGGCACAGTGGGGTCTGAGACAGGGTTGCCCTTTGTCTCCTTACCTCTTCACAATTGTGTCTGAGAGCTTATCCTCGCTCGAGTGGGAATATGAGTCGCGTGCACTACTGGGCTTCTACTGCGGTGGAGTTCGCCCACTGTTTCACATATGTAGTTTACATGTGACATTCTGCTGTATGTGCCAGCTACGTGCACCGCCGCATACGCGATTCGTAGGATGATGCAGAATTTTGGCAAGCATGTGGGGCTAAAAGTCAATTTGGCTAAGTCAAAGGTATATTTCAATAAGTGGATGAATGGCCGAAGGAAGAAGACTTTGGCAAGGAAAATATGCATACCACAAGGTGGAAGTTTCAAATATCTTGGGATCCCTATTTCAACAAAGTTGTTCATCAAGGAGGACTTCAATTTCATCATTCAGAAGATGGAAGAGCAGGTTGCTAAGTGGCAGATAAGGCCACTAATTTTGGCGGAATGAGTGGTTATGATCAACACAGTAATAATGGTAATTCCAAGTCATGTTCTTAGCTATTGTGTGGTGCCAAAGGGATGCAGTGGAAAGAATAATCAAAAGATTTCTTTGGTGTGGTGCCAACAGCGTGAATGTGATTCACTATGCTGACTGGGGCACCGTCACGTTGCTTAAGGAGATGGGGGCCTCGGCATTCACGACTTGCGTATATGGCAGCGAGTTTTGCAAATGAAACAGTGCAGGAGGATCCTTTCATGCGAAGACAACCTATAGGTCGGGATCATGAGAAGCAAATATCAAGCTGCGTGCAACCTGAGCAGAATCCCATGCGGCACATCCCATGCATGCAGGCTTGTCATGGATGCTATGTCGAAAACAGTTTCTTACTTTGTGTGGAGGCTTGAAGATGGCATGACAATTGAGTTTGCTAAGGATAATTGGATGGGATTCCTCCCTATCAAGTGGTGGCCCACCTTCATAAACATGGATGTTGTGTGGCCAACATATGCCGGAGAATGCGTTGCTGATGTTGAGGTTCGGATGAGCAAACAATCCATGCATGGGCTAGCGATATGCTGTATGACAGGGTGATGCATCTGTCATGGGATTATAAGCACAACAAGGACATGCTGGTGCAATCTCATAGTGAGTCGATGATGGTCAATAATGGGATATTCTATATGTAGTTGATGAACAGTGCACATAGAGACAATACGGGTAGCCTTAAAGTTGACATCAATCAATTCAAGTGGATTTTGAGATTGAAGGCCACGCCTAGGGTGCGCATGTTCATTTGGCATCTGGTGAAAAACATCCTCCCAACGACGACGTGGCTAGCGTGCAAAGGTCTAACCGATTATAGCAATTGCATTTGGGGGAGCAACACCACCGAGACCTTGCATCATACTTTGTGGGAGTGCCTGCGGGCGTAGGAGCTTTGGTGTATGAGGCAGGCACTTGCTGTCGCTGAGGTGCTCAGCATTAGCCTCACTATGTGTGGCAAGGTGAATTTCCTGCAGTGCTACTTTTGCTTTGCAGCCACATCTGGGCTGAGGGGCTATGATGACATGTTGCATGCAGTGACAATTGTGACTGTACTTTACTGCATTGGGAGAACAGGAATGAGAGAAAGCGTAATGAGCTAGTGATCAGCAACACCATTTTAATGCATAGAGTTCAGATGGAGATCGCAACAGCAATGAAACAATATAAAGCTCATTCATCCAAGCTCAATGGGAACCCTCACAACTACTTGGAGTTGAAAGTAGCCCTTCATTGGGTTCCCACTCCTGCTGGATGCATAAAGATTAACTACGATGTTGCTGTTGGGGATGATGTTGACGGTGTGGGTATCGTGGTTAGAGATCATTTGGGAAAGCCTTTACTTGTGTCTGGTAGGAGGTTCTTCTGACATTCCAGCGATGCTATAGAGGCACAGGCAATAATGGAGGCCCTCAGTGTGGTGAAGAACATATTCTAAGAGTTTCATGCAGTAAAAATACAGATGAACTCTACATTTGCACTGTAAGAGGTGCACAATATCATCAAGCAACCGACCATGGGAGGATTCTTTTCTGCTGCGATCGAACACGCAAGGTGCCTCGTGCACTATGCATCTCACACGTTCACAGAGAAGGGAACAACCCGATGGACTGGACCGCGCTCGCAGCCCATCTCTCTGATTTCGTGTGGGAAAGGGGAATGCCCCTTCTCAAGCCGCTTCTCAAGCTTTTGATGTCTGATTTTTTGTTTGATCCTCCATAATGGATTTTTTGTATAAAACTTAGCCCTCTTCCTAAATGAAGAAAACCTTTTAGAGAAAGAAGAAGAAGAAGAAAAAGGAAGAAAGAAGAAAGAAGAAAATAAAAAAGAAAAAGAAAGAAAAAGAAGAATAAGAAAGAATAAGGATAAGAGGAAGAAAGAAGAAGAAGAGGAAGAAGAAGAAGGAGAAGAAGGAGAAGAGGAAAGAGAAAAAAGAAGAAAGAAAAAGAAGAAAGAAGAAGAAGAAGAAGAAGAAGAAGAAAGAATGAAAAAGAAGAAGAAAGAAGAAGAAGAAGAAGAAGAAAGAAGAAGGAAAAAGGAAGAACAAAAAGAAAG
>JAIUJO010001619.1:0-2500 GCA_023846275.1 Vanilla planifolia | reverse complement strand
AGAAGAAGGAGGAGAAGAAGAAAGAAGAGGAAGAAGAAAAGGAACGATGAAGAAGAATGAAGATAAAGAAAGAAGAAGAAGAAGAATGAAGAAGAAGAACAGAAAGAAGAAGAAGAAAGAATGTGCGAAAGAAAGTAGAAGAATAAAATAAAGAAGAAGAAAGAAAAAGAGGAAGAAAGAAGAATAAGAAAGATGAAGAACAAAGAAAGAGAAGAAGAAGAAGAAGGAGGAGGAAGAAGAAGGAGGGGAGGGAGAAGAAGAAGAAGAAGAAGAAAGAAGAAGTAGAAGAAGAAGATGAAGAAGAAGAAGAAAGAAGAAGTAGAAAGAATAAGTAGAAAGAAGAAGAAGAAGAAAGAAAAAGGAAGATGAAGAAAAAGAAAGAAGAAGGAGAAAATGAAGAAGAAAGAGACAAAGAATAAAGAAAAAGTAGAAGAAAGAAGGAGAAGAAAGAAGAAAGAAGAAGAAGAAGAAGAAGAAGAAGAAGAAGAAGAAAGAAGAAGAAGATGATGAAGAAGAAAAAAGAAGAATAAGAAGAAAGAGAAAGAAGAAGAGAGAAGAAGAAGAAGAAAGAGAAAGATGAAAGAAAAAAAAGAAGAGAGAAGAAGAAGAGGTAGAAGAGAAACGAAAGAAGAAGAAGAAGAAGAATAGGAAGAGAAAAAAGTAGAAGAAGAAGAAGAAGAAGAAGAAGAAAGAAGAAGAAGAAAGAAGAAGAAGATGAAGAAGAAGAAAGTAGGAGTAGATGAAAGAAGAAGAAGAAGAAAGTAGAAAAAGGAAAAAAGTAGCAGAATAAGAGGAAGAAGAAGAAGAAGAAGAAATGAAGAAGAAAAAGAGGGAAGAAGACGAAGAAGAAGAAGAAGAAGAAGAACGAAGAAGAAGAAAACACAGATGAAGAAGAAAGAAGAAGAAGAAAAAAGAAGACGAAGAAATAAGAAGAAGAAGAAGAAGAAGAAGAAAGAAAGAACAACAAGGAGGAGAAGAAGAAAGAAGAAGAAGAAGAAGAAAGAAGAAGAAGAAGATGATGAAAAGAAAGAAGGAAAAGAAAGAAGAAAGAAGAAAGAATAAGAAGAAAGTTGAAAGGGGAACAAAAAAGATGAAAAAAGAAAGAAGAAGAAAGAAGAAAGACGACAAAAAAGAAGTAATGAGAGATGAAGAAGAAGAAGAAGAAGATGATGATGAAGAAGATGAAGAAGAAGTAGAAGAGGAGGATGAAGAAGAAGAAGAGGAAAGAAGAAGAACAAGATAATAGAAGAAGAAAGAAGAAGAAGAAAAAAGAAGAAGAAGAAGAAAAAAGAAGAGGAAGAAGAAAAAAGAAGGAAGAGGAGGAAGAAAGATGATGAAGAAGAAGAAGATGAATGAAGAAAAAGTAGATGAGAGAGGAAGGAAGGAAGAAGAAGAAGAAGAAGATAATGAAAGAAGAATAAAAAGAATGAAGAGGAAGGAGAAGAAAAGGAAGAAGGATAAGACGAAACAAAAAGAGGAAGAAAAATGAAAAAGAAAGAAAAAAGAAGAAGATGATGATGATGAACCAAGAAGAAGATAAAGTTGAAAAAGAAAGAAGAAGAAGAAGAAGAAGAATAATAAAAAGAAAGAAGAAAAAGAAGAAAGAATAAGAAAAAGATGTTGGAGAAAGACGAAGAAGAAAGAAGAAGAGGAAGAAGAAGAACATGAACAAGAAGTGAGAGAAGAAAAAGAAGAAAGAAGAAGAAAAAACAAGAATAAGAAGAGGAAGAAGAAGAAGAAACAAGAAAAATAATAAAGTTGAAGATGAAAGAAGATGAAGAAGAAGGAAAAAGAAGAAGAAGAAGAAGAAGAAGGACAAGAACAAGAAAGAAGAAGAAGAAGAAGAAGAAGAAGCAGAAGAAGAACAAGAAAGAAGAAGAAGAAGGAAGAGGAGGAGGAGGAGGAGGAAGAAGAAGAAGAATGGAGAATTAGAAAGAAGAAGGAAGAAGAAAAAAGAAGAATAAAAGGAAAAAGAAGAAGAACAAGAAGAAGAAAAAAGAAGAACAAGGCGATATTGAAGAAAGAAGATGAAGAAGAAGAAAAAACAAGAAAGAAGAAAAAGAAGTAGTAGAAGAATAAAGAAGAACTAGAAGAAAAAGGAAGAAGAAGAAGTATGTGAAGAAGAAGAAGAAAAAGATGAAGAAAGAAGAAGAAGAAGAAGAAGAAGAAGAAAGAAGAAAGATGAAGAGGAAGTTGAAGAAGAAGTAAGATGAAGAAGAAGAAGATTAAGAAAGAAGAAAAAGAAAGAAGAAAGAAGAAGAAAGAAGAAAACAAAGAAAGAAGAAGAAGAAGAAGAGGAAAGAAGAGGAGGAAGAAGAAGAAGAAGAATAAGAAGAAGAAGAAGAAGAAGAAGAAGAAGAAGAAAAAGAAGAAGAGGAAGGAGCAGAAGAAGAAGAAGAAGAAAAAGAGAGAGGAAGAAGAAAGAAGAAGAAGGGAGAAGAATATGAAGAAAGAAGAACAAAGAAGAAGAACAAAGAAGATAAAAGAAGAAGAGTAAGAT
>JAIUJO010002904.1:40000-44899 GCA_023846275.1 Vanilla planifolia | reverse complement strand
GAAGTGGAGGAAGAAGAAAATGAAGAAGAAGAAGGAGAAGAGGTAGAAGAAGGGGAAGTAGAAGAAGAAGAAGAAGAAGAAGAAGAAGAAGATGATGAAGAAGAAGAAGAAGAAGAAGGAGAAGAAGTTGAAGTAAAAGAAGAAGAATAATACGAAGAGGAAGTAGAAGAAGAAGAAGAAGGACAAGAACAAAAAGAAGAAGAAGAAGAAGGACAAGAACAAGATGAAGAACAAGAAGAAGAAGACGAAGAAGATGAAGAAGAAGATGATGAAGAATAAGATGAGGAAGAAGAAGAAGAATACAAATGAAAAGAAGAAAAGAAGAATAGAAGACAAAGAAGAAGAAGAAGAATAAGAAGTAGAAGAAGAAGAAGAAGAAGAAGAAGAAGAAGAAGGACGAAGAAGAAGAAGAAGAAGAACGAGAAGAAGAAGAAGATGAAAAAGAAGACAAAGAAGAAGAAAAATAAGAAAAAGAAGAAGAAGAAGATGAAAAAGAAGGAGAAGAAGATGAAGAAGAAAAAGAAGGAGAAGAAGGCGAAGAAAGAGAAGGAGAGGAAGAAGAAGAAAAAGAACAAGAAGAAGAAGGTGGAGGAGGAGGAGGAGAAGAAGAAGAAGAAGAAGAAGAAGAGGAAGATGAAGAATGATAATAATAAGAACAAGAAGAAGAAGAACAAGAAGATGAAGTAGAAAAAAGAGAAGAAGAAGAAGCAGAAGAAGAAGAGAAAGAAGAAGAAGGAAAGAAAGAAGAAGAAGAAGAAGAAGAGGAAGAGGAAGAGAAATAATAAAAAGGCAAAGAAGAAGACAAGGAACAAGAAGAAGAAGAAGAAGAAGTAGAAGAAGAAGAAGAAGAAGAACAATAATAATAATAATGCAAAGAATAAGAAGAAAAGAAGAAGAAGAAGAAGAAGAAGAAGACAAAGAAGAAGTAGAAAAATAGAAGAAGACTAAGATGACGAATAAGAAGATGACGAGAAAAGGAAGAGGAAGAAATAGAAGAAGAAGAATAAGAAGAAGAAGAAGGAGCAGAAGAAGAAGACGAAGAAGAAGAAGAAGAAGAAGAAGCAGAAGAACAAGAAGAAAAAGACAAGGAACAAGAAGAAGAAGACAAAGAAGGCACAAAAGAAGTTGAAGAAGAAGAAGAAGTAGAAGAAGAAGAAGAAGAAGAAGAAAAAGAAGAAGAAGGAGGACGAGAAGAAAAAGAAGTAGAAGAAGACAAGAAAGAAGAAGTAGAAGAAGAAGGCAAAGAAGATGAACAATAGGAAGAAGAACAAGAAGAAGAAGGAGAAGAAGAAGAAGAAGAAGAAGATGATGATGATGAAAAAGAAGAAGATGATGAAGAAGAAGATGAAGAAGAAGAGGACGAATAAGAAGAAGAAGAAGAAGGTGGAAGTAGAAAAATTAGGCGAAGAAGGAGAAGAGCAAGACGACGAAGAAGAAGAAAACAGATATGAACAAGACAAAGAAGAGGAAGAAGAAGAAGACGAAGAAGAAGAAGAAAAGAAGAGCGAGAAGCAGTAAAAGAAGAAGAAGAACAAGACAAAGAAGAAGAAGAAGAAGATGTTGAAGATGAAGAGGAAGAAGAATATGAAGAGGAAGAAAAAAAAGAAGAAAGAGAAGAATAATAGTTTTAATAAATATAATTATAATAATAACAATAATAATAATAATAATAATAATAATTATGAAAAAGAAGAAGAAGAAGAAGGAGAAGAAGCAGAAGGAAGAAGAAGCGAAAGAAGAAGAAGAAGAAGAAGCTGTAGGAGAAGAAGCAATAGAAGAAGAAGAAAGAGAAGAAAAAGGAGGAGAAGAAGAAGGTGAAGAAGAAAAAGAAGAAGAAGAAGAACATGATGAAGAAGAAGGAGAATTAGAAGGAGAATAAGAAAAAGAAGACAAAGAAGAAGAAGAAGAAGAAAGAGAAGAAGAAGAAGAAGAAGAAGAAGAAGGAGAAGAAGAAGACGGAGAAGAAGGAGAAGAAGAAGAAAAATAAGAAGAAAAAGAAGAAGTGGAAGGAGAAGAAGATGAAGAAGGAGAAGAAGTGGAAGAAGAAGAAGAAGAAGAAGAAGAAGAAGTCGAAGAAGAGGATGTAGAAGAAGAAGAGGAAGAAGATGAAGAAGAAGAAAATGAAGGCGAAGAAGAAGAAGAAGACGAAGAAGAAGTAGAAGATGAAGGATGAGAAAAAGAAGAAGATGAAGAAGAAGAAAATGATGAAGAAGAAGATGAAGAAGAAGGGGAGAAATAAGAAGAAGAAGAAGAAGAAGTCGAAGTAGAAAAATAAGGCAAAGAAGCAGAAGAATAAGACAAAGAAGAAGAAGATTACAGATATGAACAAGAAAAAGAAGACGAAAAAGAAGAAGAAGAAAAGAAGAACAAGAATAAGTAAAAGAGGAAGAAGAAGAAGACAAAGAAGAAGAAGAAGAAGAAGAAGAAGAACATGTTGAAGTTGAAGAGGAAGAAGAATATGGAGAGGAAGAGAAAGAAGAAGAAGGAGAAGAATAAGAGGAAGAAGGCGAAGAAGAAGAAAATGAACACGAAGAAGAAGTAGAAGAAGACGAAGAAGAAGAAGTAGAAGATGAAGAATAAGAAAAAGAAGAAGATGAAGAGGAAGAAGATGATGAAGAAGAAGATGAAGAAGAAGAGGACGAATAAGAAGAAGAAGACGAAGTGGAAGTAGAAAAACACGTGAAGATGGAGAAGAATAAGACGAAGAAGAAGAAGAAGACTGATATCAAGACAAAGAAGAGGAAGAAGAAGAAGACGAAGAAGAAGAAGAATAAGAACCAGAACAAAAAGAAGCAAAAGAAGAAGAAGAACAAGACAAAGCAAAAGAAGAAGAAGAAGAACATGTTGAAGATGAAGACGAAGAAGAATATTAAGAGGAAGAAAAAGAAGGAGAAGAATAATAGTTATAATAAATATAATAATAACAATAATAGTAATAATAATAATAATGATAAAGAAGAAGATGAAGAAGAAGAAGTAGGAGAGGAAGAAGAAGCAAAAGAAGAAGAAGAAGAAGACGAAGAAGAAGAAGAAGAAGAAGATGATGAAAAAGAAGAAGAAGAAGAAGCAGCAGCAGAAGAAGGAGGAGAAGAAGAAGGAGAAGAAGAAGGTGAAGAAGAAGAAGAAGAAGAAGAACAAGAAGAAGAAGAAGGAGAAGTAGAAGGAGAATAAGAAGAAGAAGACGAGAAGAAAAAGAAGAAAGAGAAGAAGAAGAAGAAGAAGAAGAAGAGGAAGAAGAATAAGACGAAGAAGAGGAAGAAGAAGAAGAAGAAGAAGAAGAAGAAGAAGAGGAAGAAGAAGAAGAAGAAGAAGAAGAAGAGGAAGAAGAAGAAGAAAAAGAAGAGGAGGAAGAAGAAGAAGAAGAAGAAGAAGAAGGGGAAGAAGAAAAAGAGGAAGAAGAAGAAGAAGAGGAAGAGGAAGAGGAAGAAGACGAAGAAGAAGAAGTAGTAGACGAAGAATAAGAAAAGGAAGAAGACGAAGAAGAAGATGAAGAAGAACACGAATAAGAAGAAGAAGAAGTAGAAGTACAAAAATAAGGAGAAGAACGAGAAGAATAAGTCAAAGGAGAAGAAGAAGACGGATATGAACAATGCAAATTAGAGGAAGAAGAAGATGACGACAATGAAGAAGAAGAAGAAGAACAAGAATAAGTAGAAGAAGAAGAAGGACTTGACAAAGAAGAAGAAGAAGAAGAAAATGTTGAGGACGAAGAAGAAGAACAATTTGAAGAGGAAGAAAAAGAAGAAGAAGAACAATAATAATTTTAATAAATCTAACAAAAATAATAATAATGATAATAACAATAATAATAATAATAATAATAATAATAATAACAACAATAATAATAATAATGAAGAATAAGAAGATGAAGAAGAAGAAGAAGATGGAGAAGAGGAAGAAGAGGATGAAGAGGATGAAGAAGGAGAAGAAAAAGAAAAAGAAGAAGAAGATGAACAAATGGAACAAGAACATGAAGAAGAAGACAAAGAAGAAGAGGAAGAAAAAGAAGAAGAAGAAAAAGTCAAAGAATTAGATGACTAAGAAGAGGAAGAAGAAGGAGAAGAAGAAGACGAAGACGAAGAAGAAGAAGAAGAAGAAGAAAGAGTAGAAGACAAATAAGAATAACAAGAAGTGGAAGACGACGAAGAAGAAGTAGAAGAAGAAGACAAAGAAGAAAAAGAGGAGGAAGAAGAAAAGAAGAGGAAGACAAACAATAAGAAGAATAAGAAGATGAAGAAGAAGAACAAGAAGAATAAGAAGAAGATGATGATCACGAAGAAGAAGAAGAAGATGAAGGAGAAGAAGTATTAGAAAAAGACAAAGAAGAAGATGAAAAAGAATAAGAAAATGAAGAAGAAGAAGAAGGAGATGAAGAACAAGAAGAAGAAGAGGAAGAAAAGAAGACGAAAAAGAAGAAGAAGAGGAGAAGAAGACGAAGAAAAAGAAGATGAAGGAGTTGAAAAAGAAGAAGTAAAAGAAGAAGAAAAATAAGAAGAAGAAGACGAAGAAGAAGAAGAAGAAGACGAAGGTGAAGAAGAATAACATGAAGGAGAAGAAGAAGAAGAAGAAGAAGAAGACAAAGAAGAATAAGAAGAGGATGAAGTAGATGGTGAAGAACAAGAAAAAGAAGAAGAAGAAGAAAAATAAGAACAAGAAGAACAAGAAGAAAACAAAAAAGAAGAAGACTAAGAAGAAGAAGAAGAAGAAGAATAAGAAGGAGACAAAGAAGAAGGACAAGAAGAAAAAAAAGAAAAGAAGAAGAAGAAGAAGAAGAAAAAGAAGAAGACAAAGAAGAGTAAGGACAAGAAGAAGAAGAGGAAGAAGAAGAAGAAGAAGAAGAAGAAGAAGAAGAGGACTATGAAGGAGAAGAAGGCCAAGAAAAGGAAGAAGAGGAAGGCA
>JAIUJO010002904.1:25000-32500 GCA_023846275.1 Vanilla planifolia | reverse complement strand
AAGAAGAAGAAGAAGATTAACAAGAAGGAGGAGAAAATGAAGAAGGAGAAGATGATGAAGAAAAAGAAAAAGGCAAAGAACACAAAGGAGAAGAAGCAAAAGACAAAGAAGGAGGAGAAGATGAAGAAGAAGAAGAAGTAGTAGTAGTACGAGGAGTAAAAGACGGTGTAGAAGTAGAAGTAGAAGAAGAGGAAGAAGAAGAAGGGAGGAAATGATGAAGAAGGTGAAGAAGAAGAAGAAGAAGGAGAAGAAGAACAAGAAAAAGTTGAAGAAAAAGAAGAAAAATTTTAAGAAGATGAAAACAAAAAGAAGAAGAAGATGATGATGATGAAGAAGAAAAAGAAGACAAGAAGAAGAAGAACAAGAAGCAGAAGAAGAAGAAGATGAAGAAGAAGAAGAATAACAAGAAGAAGAAGAGGAAAATGAAGATGAAGAAGAAGAATAAGAATTAGAATAAGAATTGGAATAAAAAGAAGAAGAAGAAGAATTAGAAGAAGAAGAACGAGATGAAGAAAAAGGAGTAGATGAAGAAGAAGAAGAAGAAGAAAAAGGAGAAGGAGAAGAAATTGAAGAAGGACAAGAAGAAGAAAAAGAAGAAAGAGAAGAAGAAGAAGAAGAAGAAGAAGAAGAGGAAGAATAAGAAGAAGAAGAAGATGGTGATGATGATTATGAGGAAGAAGAAGAAGAAGAAGAGGAAGAAGAAGAGGAAGAATAAGGAGAAGAAGAAAGAGAAAAAGGATAAGAAGAATGAGTGGAACAAGCAGAAGAAGAAGAAGAAGAAAAGAAGAAGCAGAAGAAGAAGAATAAGACGAAGAAGAGGAAGAATAAGACAAAGGAGAAGATGAAGAAGAAGAAGAACAAGAAGTTGAAGAAGGAAAAGATGAAGAAGATTAAGAAGAAGAAGAAGAAGACGACGAAGAAGAAGTAGTTGAAGACGAAGAAGAAGTAGTTGAAGAAGAAGAAGAAGAAAAAGAACGAGAAGATGGAGGAGAAGCAAAAGAAGAAGAAGAAAGGGAAGAAAAAGACAAAAAAGCAAAGAAGAAGAAGAAGAATAAGAAGAACAAGAAGTAGAAATCAAAGAAGAACGACGAAGAAGAAGAAGAAGAAGAAGAAAATGATGAAGAAGATGATGATGATGATGATGAAGAAGAAGTGAAAGAAGAAGAAGAACAAAAAGAAGAAGATAAAGAAGTAAAAGAAGAAGAAGATGAAGAAAAAGAAGAAGACAAAGAAAAGGAAGAGAGAAGAGGAAGAAGAAGAAGAGGAAGAAGAAGAAGAAGAGGGAGAAGGACAAGAAGAAGAAGAAGAAGAAGAAAAATAAAACGAAGAGAAGAAGAAGATGATGATGATGATGAGGAAGATTAAGAAGAAATGGAAGAAGTAATGGAAGAAGAAGATGATGATGATGATGATGAAGAAGAAGAAGAAGGAGGACAAGAAAGAGAAGAAGCGGAAGAAGAAGAAGAAGAAGAAGAAGAAGGAGAAGAAGAAGAAGACGATGAAGAAGAAGATGATCAAGAAGAAGTAGAAGAAGATGATGTAGGCGAAGAAGAAGAAGAAGAAGAAGAAGCAGAAGTAGAAGAAGAAGAAGAAAAAGAAGAAGTAGAAAACGAAGAAGAAGAAGAAGAAGAAGTTGTTGTAGAAGAAGAAGAAGAAGAACAAGAAGAAGGAGAAGTAGAAGGAAAAGACAAAAAAGGCAAAGAAGAAGAAGAAAAAGTTGATGAAGAAGAAGAAGAAGAAGAAATAAAAACTGAAGAAGGAGAAGAAGTAGAAGGAGAAGAAGAAATAAAAGAAGGGAAAGGTGAACAAGAAGAAGAAGTTAAAGAAGAAGAAGAAGAAGAAGATGATGATGATGATGAAGAATAAGTAGAAGTGGAAGCAGAAGAAAATGAAGAAGAAAAAGAAGAAGGAGAAGACATAGAAGAAGTACAAGAAGAAGACAAAGAAAAGGAAGACAAAAGAAGAAGAAGAAGAAGAAGTTGAAGCAGAAGAGGGAGAAGAAGGAGAAGTAGAAGAAGAAGAAGAAGAAGATGAAGAAGAAGAAGACAACGAAGAAGAAGAAGGAGAAGAAGAAGAAGAAGAAGAAAAAGAAGATGAAGAAAAATTAGAAGCAGAAGAAGAAGAAGAAGAAGAAGAAGAAGAAGATTAAGAAGAAGATAAAGAAGAAGAAGATGATGATGAAGAAGAACAAGAAGAAGAAGAAGAAGAAGAAGAAGAAGGACAAAAAAGATAAGAACGGGAAGAAGAAGAAGAAGAAGAAGGAGAAGAAGAAAAAGAAGGAGACGATGAAGAAGAAAATGATGAAGAAGAAGCAGAAGAAGATGAAGAAGGCAAAGAAGAATAAGAAGAAGAAGATGAAGAAGGAGAGGACGATGATGATGATGAAGAAGAAGAATGGGAAGAAGAAGTAGAAGACGAAGAAGAAGGAGAAGAGAAGAAGAAGAAAAGGTTGAAGAACATGAAGAAGAAACAGAAGAAGAGTAAGAAAAAAAAGAAGAAAACAAAGAAGGGAAAAAAGGAGAGAAGAAAAAGATGATAAAGGAAAAGAAGAAGAAAAAGAAGAAGTAGAAGAAGGAGAAGAAGAACAAGGAGTAGTAGTAGAAGAAGAAGCAAAAGAAGAAGAAGAAGAAGAAGAAGAAGAAAAAGAAGGGGCAGGAGAAGAGGTAGGGGAGGAAGTAGAACTTAAAGAAGAAGAAGATAACGATGAAGAAGAAGAAGAAGAAGAAAAATTTGACGAAGCAGAAGTAGAAGAAGTCAATCCAGAAGAAGAAGAGGAAGAAGCAAAAGAAGACGAAGAAGAAGGAGAAGAAGAAGAAGTAGAAGAAGAAGGAAAGATGAAGAAGAAGAAGAAGAAGAAAATGAAGAAGAAGAAGAAGAGGAAGCTGAACAAGAAGTATAAGAAGATGAAGAAGAAGAAGTGGAGGAAGAAGAAGAAGAAGAGGGTGAAGAAAAAGAAGAAGAAGAAGAGGAAGAAGAAGATGAAGAAGATGAAGAAGAAAAGGAAGAAGAAGAAGAAGAAGAAGAAGAGGAACAAGGATAAGAACAAGAACAAGAAGAGGAGGAAGAAGAAGAAGAGGAAGAAGAAGAGGAACAAGAAGAAGAAGAAGAAGAAGAAGTAGAAGTAGTATTAGTAGAAGAGGAAGAAGAAGAAGAAGAAGAAGAATAAAAAGAAGAACGAGAAGAACAAGAAGAAGAAGAAGACGAAGAAGATGGAAAGAAGAAGAAGATGAAAAAGAAGAGGAAGAAGAAGAAGAAAAAGAAGAAAAAGAAGAAGTAAAAGAAGAAGAAGAAGAAGAAGAAGAAGAATGAGAAGATGAAGAGGAAAAAGAAGAAGAAGAAGAAGAAGAAGAAGTTGAATAATAATAACAATAATAATAATAATTATAATAATAATAAGAAGTAGAAGTAGAAGAAGAAGAAGAAGAAGGATAAGCGGGAGATGAAGGGGAAGAAGATGAAAAAGAAGATGTAAAAGAAGAACACAAAGAAGAAGAAGTAGAAGATGAAGAAGGTGAAGAGGAAGAAAAAGAAGAAGAAAGTGAAGAGGTAGTAGTAGTAGTAGTAGAAGAAGAAGAAGAAGATGTTGAGGAAGAAGAAGAAGAAGAACAAGAAGAAGTTAACAAAAAAGGCAAAGCAAATGAAGAAGAAGAAGAAGATAAAGAAGAAGAAGATGAAGAAGATGAAGAAGAAAAAGAAGAAGAAGAAGTAGAAGAAGAAAAACTGGAAGAAGAAGTAGAAGAACAAGAAGGAGAAGAAGAAGAAGAAGAAGAAGAAGAAGACGAAGAAGAAGAAGAAGAAGAAGAAGGAAAAGAAGAAAATGAAGAAGAAAATAAGAAGAAGAAGAAGAAAAAGAAGAAGACAAAGAAGAAGAAGAAGAAGAAGAAAAAGAAGAAGAAGAAGAAGAAGAAGAAGAAAAAGAAGAAGTAAAAATAGAAGAAGAAGAAGAAAAAGAATTAGATGATGATGATAATGATGAAGAAGAAGAAGGAGAAGTAGAGGAAGAAGTGGAAGTAGAAGAAGAAAAAGAAGAAGAAGAAGATGTTGATGATGAAGAAGAAGCAAAACAAAAGGAAGAAGAAGAAGAAGAAGTGGAAGAAGAAGAAGAAGAAGAAGAAGAAGAAGAAATAGCAGAAGAAGAAGAAGAAGAAGAAGAAGAAAAAGAAGAAGAATAAGAACAAGAAGAGGAGGAGTACAAGTAGAAAAAATAAGAAGAAGAAGAAAAACAAGAACTAGAAGAAGAAGAAAGAAAAAGAAGAGGAAGAAAGAAGAAGAAAAAGAAGATGTAGAAGAAGAAGAGGAAGAATGAGAATCAGAAGAACAGAAGAAGAATAAGAAGAAGAAGAAGAAGAAGAAGAAGATGTAGAAGAAGAAGAAGAAGAAGAAAAGAGAAGAAGAAGAAAAATAAGAAGTATAATAGGAAGAAGAAGAAGAAGAAGAAGAAGTAGAAGAAGAAGAGGAAGAAGGAGAATTAGAAGAACAGAAGAAGAATAAGAAGAAGAAGAAGAAGTAGAAGAAGAAGAAGAAGAAGAAGAAGAAAAGAAAGAAGAAGAAGAAGAAGAAGAAGAAAAATAAGAAGAAGTATAATAGGAAGAAGAAGTAGAAGAAGAAGATGTAGAAGAAGAGGATGAAGAAGAAGAAGAGAAAGAAGAAGAAGAGAAGTAAAAGAAGAAGGAGAAGAAGGAAAAGAAGAAGAAGAAGAAGAAGAAGAAAAATAAGAAAATGAAGAAGAAGAAGAAGAAGAAGAAGAAGTAGTAGTAGAAGAAGAAAAGAAAAAGATGAAGAAGAAGAAGAAGAAGAAGAAGATGAATTTGAAGAAGAAGAAGAAATAGAAGTAGAAGAAGAAGAAGAGGAGGAGGAGGAAGAACAAAAAGAGGAAGAGGAAGAAGAAGAAGAAGAAGAAGAAAAAGATTAAGAGGAAATAAAAAAAGAGGAGGAAGAAGAGGAAGAAGAAGAAGAAGAAGGGGAAGGAGTTAAAAATTAGGAGGAGGAAGAAGAAGAAGAGGAAGAAGAAGGAGAAGGAGAAGAAGAAGAAGCAGAATAAGAATAAGAAGTAGAAGTAAAAGAAGAAGAGGAAGTAGAAGAAGAAGAAGAAGAATAAGAATAAGAAGAAGAAAAGGAAGAGGAAAGAGAGGAAGAAGAAGAAGAAAAGGAAGAGGAAAGAGAGGAAGAAGAAGAAGAAGACGAAGACAACGAACAAGTCAAAGAAGAAGAAGAAGAAGTAGAAAAAGAAGAAGAAGAAGAGGAAAAAGTAGTTGAAGATGAAGAAGAAGAAGAAGAAATGGAAGAAGTAGAGGAAGAAGATGAAGAAAAAGAGGAAGAAGTGGGAGAGGAAGCAGAAGAAGAAGAAGAAGAAGAAGAAGAAGAAATGGAAGAGGTAGAAGAAGACGAAGAAGAAGAAGAAGAGGAAGAAGTGGAAGAAGAAGAAGAAGAAGAAGAAGAAGAAGAAAAAGAAGATAATGAAAAAGAAGAAGAAGAAGATGAAGATGAAGATGAAGAAGAATAAGAAGAAGTAAAATAAGAAGAAGAAGAAGAAGAAGAGGAACACGAAGAACCAGAAGAAGAAGACGAAGGAGAAGAACAATAAGAAGAAGAAGAAGAAGCGTAAGTGAAAGAAGAAGAAGAAGAAGAAGAAGAAGAAAAAGAAGAAGTAGAAGAAAAAGATGGAAAACAAGTAGAAGAGGAAGAAGAAGAAGAAGAAGAAGAAGGAGAAAAAGAAGGAGAACAAGAGGAAGAAGAAGAAGAAGAAAAAGTTGAAGAAGTTGATGAGGAAGAAGAAGTAGAAGAAAAAGAAGAAGAAGAAGATCATGAAGAAGAAGAAGAAGAAGAGGAACAAGAAGAAAAAGAATAACAAAAAGAGGAAGAAGAAGATGAAGAAGAAGAAGAAGGTGAACAAAAAGAAGTAGTAGTAGATGAAGAAGAAGAAGAAGAAAAATAAGAAGAAGAAGAAGAAGAAAAAGTAGCACAAGAAGAAGAAGAAGTAAAGGAGAAGAAGAAGAAGAAGAAGAAGCAGAAAAAGAGGAAGAGGAAGTACAAAAAGAAGCAGAAGAAGTAGAAGAGGGGGAAGAAGAAGAAGAAGAAGAAGAAGAAGAAGAAGATGAAGAAGAGGAAGAAGAAGAAGAAGAAGAAGAAGAAGAAAAAGTAGAGGAAGAAGAAGAATAAGTGGAAGAAGAAGAAAAAGAAGAAGAAGAAAAAAAGAGGAGGACGAGGAGGAGGAGGAGGAGGAGGAAGAAGAAGAAGAAGAAGAAAGAAGAAGAAGTGGAAAACGAAGAAGAAGAAGAAGAAGTAGAAGAAGTATGAGAGAAAGCAGAACTAGAGTAAGAAGAAGAAGATGAAGAAGTAGAAGCAGTAGTAGTAGAAAAAGAAGTAGAAGAAGAAGAAGAAGAAGAAGAAGAAGAGGAAGAAGAGGATAATGAAAAGGAAGAAGAAGAAGAAGAAGAAGAAGAGGAAAAAGAAGTAGAAGAAGAGGAAGAGGAAGAAGAAGTAGAAGAAGAGGATGAGGAAGAAGAAGAAGAGCAAGAAGATGAAGAAGAAGAAAAAGAAGAAGAAGAAGATGACGATGAAGAAGTAGAAAAAGAAGCTGAAGAAAAAGTTGAGGAGGAGGAGGAGGAAGAAGATGAAGAAGAAGAGGAAGAAGATGATGTTGATTAAGAAGAAGAAGAAGAAGAAGAAGAAGAAGTAGATGATGAAGAAGAAGAAGAAGAAGTAGTAGTAGCAGTAGAAGAAGAAGAAAAAGGAGAAGAAGGGGAAGAAAGAAGAAGCAGAAGAAGAAGAAGAAGAAGAAGCAGAACAAGAACAAGAAGAAGATTAAGAAGTAGAAGTAGTAGTAGTTGTAGTAGAAGAAGAAGAAGAACAGGAAGAAGAAGAAGAAGGAGAAGAAGAAGAGGAAGAGTAGGAAAAAGAAAAGGATGAAGAAGAAAGAAGAAGAAGAAGAAGAAGAAGAAGAAGATGAAGAAGAAGAAGAATAAGAATAATGAGAAGAAGAAGATGATGAAGAAGAAGAAGAACAAGAAAGAAGAACAAGACGAAGAGGGGGAAGGAGGGGCTGAAGAAGGAGAAGAAGAATAAGAAGTAGAAAAATAAGAAGAAGAAGCAAAAGAAGTAGTAGAACAAGAAGAAAAGGAAGAGGAAGGAGAAGAAGAAGAAGAAGAAGAAGGAGAAGTGGTAGAAGACGAAGAAGAAGAAGAGGAAGAAGTGGAGAAGGAAAAGAAGAAGAAGAAGAAGAAGAAAAAGAAGAAGAAGAAGAAGAAGAAGAAGAAGAAAAAGAAGAAGTAGATGATGAAGAAGAAGGAGAAGAAAAAGAAGAAGTAGAGGAAGAAGAGGAGGAGGAAGAAGAAGAAGAAGAGGATGAACTGGAAGAAGCGGAGGAGGAAGAAAAAGAAGAAGAAGAAGAAGTAACAGTAGTAGAAGAAGTAGTAGTAGAAGAAGAAGAAGAACAGAAAGAATAAGAAGTAGAAGAAGAAAGAGAGGAAGAAGAAGAAGAAGAAGATGAAGAAGAGAAAG
>JAIUJO010002904.1:12500-15000 GCA_023846275.1 Vanilla planifolia | reverse complement strand
GCAAGAGTTAGAAAAGAAGATGAAGAAGAAGGTGAAGGAGAAGAAGAAGAAGAAGATAAAAAAGTAGTTTAAGAAGAAGAAGAAGAAGAAATAGAAGAAGGGGAAGAAGAAGAAGAAGAAGGAGAAAAAGAACAAGATAAAGAAGTAGAAGAAGAAGAAGAGGAAGAAGAAAAAGAAGAAGAGAAAGAAGAAGAAGACGAAGAAGAGGAAGAAAAAGAGGAGGAAGAAGAGGAAGAAGAAGATGAAGAAGAGGAAGAAGAAGAAGACGAAGACAAAGATGAAGAAGAGGAAGAAGGAGAAGACGAAGTGAAAGATTAAGAAGAAGAAAAAGAAGAAGAAGAAGAAAATGAAAACGACGAAGATGGTGAAGAAGGAGAAGAATTAGAAAGAAGAAGAAGAAGAAGAAGAAGAAGAAGAAGAAAGCGAAGAAGAAGAAGAAGAAGGCGAAGAAGAAGAGGAAGAAGAAGAAGAAGATGATGATGTGCAGAAGAAGAAGAAGATAATGAAGAATAAGAAGTAGAAGAAGAAGCAAAAGAAGAGGCATAAAAAGAAGAAGAAGAAGAAGAAGAAGGCAAAGAAGAAGAAGAAGAAGGAGAAGTAAAAGAAGAAGAAGAAGAAGAAAAAGAAGAAGGAGACGAAGAAGAAGAAGAAGAAGAAGAAAACGAATTAGAAGACGAAGCAATATAAGAAGAAAAAGAAGAAGAAGAGGAAGAAGAAGAAGAAGAAGTAGAAGGAGAAGAAGGAGAAGAAGAAGAGGATGAAGAAGTAAAACGAGAAGAAGAAGTAAAAGAAGAAGAAGAAGAAGAAGAACAAGAAGAAGAGGAAGAGGAAGAAATAGAGGAAAAAGAAGTAAAGGAAGAAGATGAAGGAGATGAAGGAGAAGATACAAGACAAAGAAGTGGTAAAAGAAGAAGAAGAAGAGGAAGAAGTGGAATAAGAGGAAGAAGAAGAAGAAGAATATGAAGAAGCAGAAGAAGAATTGGAACAAGAGGATGAATAAGAAGAAGAAGGAGAAGAAGAGGTGGAAGAGGAAGAAGAGGAAAATCAGAATAAGAAGAAAGAAGATAAAGAAGAAGATGAAGAAGAAGTAGAAGAGGAAGAAGAAGAAGAAGAAGAGGAAGAATTAGAGGAAGAAGAAGAGGAAAAAGTGGAAAAAGAGGAAGACGAAAAAGAAGAAGAAGAAGAAGAAGGAGGAGGAGGAGGAGGAAGAGGAGGAGAAGAAGAAGATGATGAAGAAGAAGAAGAGGAAGATGAAGTTGGCGAAAAAGAAGAAGAAGAAGAAGAAAAGAAAATGAAAAATATCAAGAAGAAGAAGAAGAAGAAGAAGAAAAAGAATAAGAAGAAGAAGAAAAAAATAAGAAGAAGAAGAAAAAGAAGGAGAAGAAGAAGAAGTAGAAGAAGAAGAAGAAGAGGAGGGAGAAGTGGAAGAAGAGGAGAAAGAAGAAGAAGAAAAAGAATAAGAAGAAAAGGAGAAGTAGAAAAAGGGGAAGAAGAAGAAGAAGAGGAAGAAGAGAAGAAGAGGAAGAAGAGAAGAAGAAGAAGAAGAAGAAGAAGAAGATGACGAAGAAGAAGAAGAAGAAGATGACGAAGAAGAAGAAGAAGAAGAAGAAGAAGAAGACAATGAAGAAGAAGACGAAGAAGAAGAGTAGGAAGAAGAAAAAGAAGAAGAAGAAGAACATGAAGGTGAAGACGAAGAAGAAGTAGTACTAGTAGTAGTAGTAGTAGAAGAAGAAGAAGAAGGAGAAGAAGACGAAGATTAAGAGGAAATAAAAGAAGAAGAGAAAGAAGAAGAAGAAAAAGAGGAAGTAGTAGTAGTAGTAGAAGAAGAAGGAGAAGTATAAGAAGAAAAAGAAGAAGAAGAAGAAAAAGAAGAAGATGTTGAAGAAGAAGTAGAAAAGAAGAAGTAAAAGATGATGAAGTAGAGGAAGAAGAAGAATTAGAGGAAGAAGTGGAAGAAGAGGTAGAAGAAGAAGAAGAAGACGAACAAGAGGAAAGAAGAAGAAGAAGAAGAAGAAGAAGTAGAAGAAGAAAAAGAAGAAGAGCGAGAAGTACTTGAAGAAGAAGAGGAAGAAGAGGAAGAAGAAGATGAAAAAGTAGAAGAAGAGGAAAGAGAGGAGGAAGAAGAGGAAGAAGAAGTAGAAAGGGTAGAAGAAGAAGAGGAAAAAGAAAAAGAATAATAAGAAGAAGAAGAATAACGAGAAGAAGAAGAAGAAGCAGAAGAAGAAGATGAAGAAGTGGAAGAAGTGGAAGAAGAGGAGGAAGAAGAAGAAGAAGAAGCAGCAGAAGAAGAAGAATAAGAGGAAGAAGTGGAAGAAGAAGAAGAAGAAGAAGATTATGAAGAAGAAGAAGTAGAAGAAGAAGATGAAGATGAAGAAGAATAAGAAGAAGTAATAGAAGAAGAAGAAGAAGAAGAAGAAAAAGAAGTAGAAGAAGAAGAAGAACCAGAAGAAGAAGAAGAAGAAGAATAAGAAGAAGAAGAAAGAGAGGAAGAAGAGGAGGA
>JAIUJO010000985.1:35000-37500 GCA_023846275.1 Vanilla planifolia | reverse complement strand
CTTCCTCTTCTACTTCTTCTTGTTCTTTCTCTTCTTCTTCTTCTTCTTCTTCTTCTTCCTCCTCCTCTTCCTCTTCTTCTTCTGCCTCCACCTCCATTTCATCTTCTTCTTGTTCTTCTTGTTCTTCTTGTTCTTCTTCCTCTTCTTGTTCTTCTTCTTCTTCTTCTTCCTGTTCTTTTCCTTGTTTTTTCCACATCTTCTTTTTGTTCTACTTCTTAATTTTTTACTTCTTCTAGACCATCTTCAACTTCTTCTTCTTCTTCTACTACTTTTTCTTCTTCTACTACTAATACTTCTAATTCTTCTTCTTCTGCTTCTTCTTCTACATCAACGTTCCCCTCTTCTTCTTTCTCTTCTTCTTCTTCTTCTTCTTCTTCTTCTTCTCGTTCTTCTACTTCTTCAACTTCTACTTCTTTAGCTTCTACTTTTTCTTCATTTTCTTCATCATCGTCATCATCTTCTTCTTCTTCTTCTTCATCTTCTTCTTCTTCTACTTCATCTAATTCTTCATTTTTTTTCTTCTTCTTCTTCTTTCTCATCTTATTCTTCATCATCATCAACTTCTTCTTCTTCTTCTTCTTCTTCTATGGTTTTTTCTTCTTCTTCTTTTTCTTGTTTATCTTCTTCTTCTACTTCTCATAATTCTTCTTGTTCTTCTTTCTCTTCTTCTTCTTCTCCTTCTTCTTCGTCGTTTTAGTCTTCTTCTTCTTCTGCTACTTCTTCTTCGACTTCTTATTCTTCTTCTTCTTCTTTTACTTCTCCTCCTCCTCCTCGTCGTCCTTGTTCTTCTTCTTCTACTCCTTCCTCTTTTCTTCCTCTTGTTCTTTATCTTCCTCTACTTCTTACACTTCTTCTTGTTCTTGTTAATCTTCTTCTTCTTCGTCTTCTTCTTCATCTTCTTCTTCATCTTCTCATTCTTCTTCTTCTTTTTCTTCTTGCTCGTCTTCTTCATCCTTTTCGTCCTCTTATATTTCTTCAACTTCTTCTTCTTCTTCTTCCTTTTCTTCTTCTTATTCTTCTTCTACTTCCTTTTCTTCTTCTACTTCTTCTTCTTCTTCCTCTTTTATTTCTTCTTCTTCTTCTCCTTTTTCTTCTTCTTCTTCTTCTTCTTTTTCTTCTTCTACTTCTTTTTCTTTGTCTCCTTCTTCATCTTCATCTTCTTCTTCTTCTTCTTCTACTTCTTCTTCTACTTCATCTTCTTCTTCCTCTCCTTCTTCTTCTTCTTCTTCTTCTTCCTTTTGTTCTCCTTCACCTTCTTCCTCCCCTTCTTCATTCTCCTCTTCTTTCCCTTTTTCTTTTTCTCCTTTTTCTTCTTCATCTTTTTCTTCTTCGTCTACTTCTTCCCCTTCTTCTTCTTCTTCTTCTTCTCGTTCTTCCTCTTCATCTTCATCTTCTTCTTCTTCTTCTTCTTCTTCTTCATCCTCTTCCCCTTCTTCTTCTTGTTTTTCTTCATCTTCTCCTTCGTCTTCAAGTTTATCTTCTTCTTGTTCTACTTTTTCATCTTTTTCTTCTTACTTTACCTCTTTTTCATCTACATCTTCTACTACTTTTCCTTCTTCATCTTTTTCTTCTTATCCTTGTTGTTCTGCTTCTTCCTCTTACTCTCCTTCTTCACCTTCTTCTTCTTCTTATTCTTTTTCTTCTTCTTCTTCTTCTTCTTCTTGTTCATCTTGAACTTCTTCTTCTTCTTCTTTTCTTTTTTGTTCTTCTTCTCCTTCTTCTTCTTCTTTTTCTTCTTCTTCTTCTCCTTCTCTTTCTTCTTCTCCTTCTTCATCTTCTTATTCTATTTCTTCATCTTTTTCTACTACTTTTTATTATCATTATCAGTATTTTGATTATTATTATTATAATTATTTATTATTATTATTGTTATTCATCTTCTTCTTCTTCTTCTCCTTCTTCTTCATCTTCTTCCTCTTCTTGTTCCTCTTCTTGTTCCTCTTCATCTTCTTCTTCTTCTTCTTCTTCTTCCTCTTCTTCTTCTTCTTTCTCATCTTCTTTTCTTCTTCTTCTTTTTCTTCTCCTTCTTCTTCTTCTTCTTCTTCTTGTCCTTCTTCTTCTTCTTTTTCTTTTTCTTCTTCTTCTTCCTCTTCTTCTTTTTTGTCTTGTTCCACTTCTTCTTCTTCCTCTTCTTCTTCTTCTTCTCCTTCTTCTTCTCCTTCTTCTTCTCCTTCTTGCTATTCTTCTTCTTCTTCTTCTTCACTTCTACTTCTTCTTCTTCACTTCTACTTCTTCTTCTTCTACTTAATTTTCTTCTTTGTTTTCTTTTTCTACTTCCTCTTCTTCTACTTCTTCTTCTTCCACCTCTTCTTCTTCTCCACTTCCTCCATTTTCTTCTTCTTCTTCTTCTTCTTCTTCTTCTTCTTATTCTTCTCCTCCTTCTTCTTCTTCTTCAACTTCTCCTCCTTCTTTTCTTATTCTTCTTCATATTCATCTTCCTCTCCTTTTATTTCTTCTTCTTCTTCATCTTCTTCTTCGTCTTCTTCTTCTTCTTCTTCTT
>JAIUJO010000985.1:17500-22500 GCA_023846275.1 Vanilla planifolia | reverse complement strand
CTTCTTTTTTTTTCTTCTTCTTCTTATCCTTCTTCCTCTTCTTTTTTTTTTCTTCTACTTCTTCTTCTTCTTCTCCTTTTCCTCCTTTTTTTTCTCCTTCGTCTTCTTCTTCCTCTTCTTCTTCTTCTTCTTCTTCTTCTTCTTCTTCTTTTCTACTTCATCTTCTTCTTCTTATTCTTTTTTCTTTTCTTCTAATTCTTCTTCATCCCTTTCTTGTTCTTGTTCTTGTTCTTCTTCTACTACTACTTCTTCTTCTTCTACTTCTTCTTCTTCTTCTTCATCTTCATCATTTTCTTCTACTTCCTCTTCTTCTCCTTTTTCTCCTTCTTCTTCTTCTTCTTCTTCTTTTTCTTCTTCTCCTTCTTCTTCTTCTTCTTCTTCTTTTTCTTCTTCTTCGTGTTCTTTTACTTCTTCTTCTTCTTTTTCTTCTTGTTCTTCTTCTGCACCTTCTTCTTCTTCTTCTTCAACTTCTTCTTCTTCTTCTTGTTCTTCTTCTTCTACTTCTTTTTCTTTTTCTTCATTCTCCTCTTCTTCTTCTCCTCCTCCTTCTTTATCTTCTTCATCTTCCTCTTCTTCTTCTTCTTCTTCCTCTCCTTCTTCTACATCTCTTTCTTCTTCTTCTACTTCTTCTTCTTCTTCTTCTTTTCTTCTTCTTCTTATTCTTCTCCTTCTTCTTGTTCCTTTTTCTTTCTCTTCTTCATCTCCTTCTTCTTCTTCTTATTCTGCTTCTCCTCCTCCTCCTTCTTTGTCTTCTTCACCTTCCTTTTCCTCTTCTTCTTCTTTTTCTTCTTCTTCTTATTATTATTATTCTTCTTCTTCTTCTTCTCTTCTTCTTCTTATTCCTTCTTTTCTTCTTCTTCTTCGTCATCTCCTAGTTCATCATCTTCTTTTTCTTTTTCTTCTTCTTCTTCGTCTTCATCATCATCATCATCATCTTCTTGTTGTTGTTCTTCTTCTTCTCCTCCTTCTTCTTCCTCCTCTTAATCTTCCTCTCATTCTTCTTATTCTTGTTCTTCTTCTTCTTCTCCATCTTCTTCTTCTCCTTCTTTTTCCTTTTCTTCATTTCATCGTCATCATCTTCTTCTTCTTCTCTCCTTCTACTTCTTATACTTCTTTTTCTTCTTCTAGTTCTTCATCTCCCTCTATGACGTCTTCTTCTTCTTCTTCTTCTTCTTCTTCTTCTTCTTCTCTTTCTTATTCTTCTTCATCTTCCTCTTCTTCTTCTTCTTCATTTTCCTCTCCATTTTCTTCTACTTCTCTTTCTTCTTCTTCTTCTTCTTTTACTACTATTTCTTCTTCTTCTTCCTCTTCTTCTTTTTCTCCTGTTTCTTTTTCTTCTTCTTCTTCTTCTTCTTCTTCTTCATCTTCCTCTCCTTCTTTTTCTCATTCTCCTTCTTCTTCTTCTTCATCATCTTCTTCTTCTACTTCTCCTTCCTCTTCTTTGTTTTCTTCTTCTTCTTCTTCTTCTTCCACTTTTTCTTCTCTTTTTCTTCGTCTTCTTCTTTTTCTTTGCCTACTTTTTCTTCTCATTCTTCTTCTTGCTCTTCTCCTTCTTCTTATTCTTATTCTTCTTCTTCTTTCTTTTTCTTCTTCTTCTACCTCTTCATCATCATCCACTTCCACTCCTTTTTATTCTTCTTCCTCTTCCTCTTCAACTTCTTCTTTATCTCCTTTCCCTTCTTCATCCTCTTCTTCTTCTACTACTACTACTTCTTCTTCTACTTCTTCTTCTTGTTCTTCTCCTTCACCTTTTTCCTCTTATTCTTATTATTATTATTATTATTATTATTATTATTATTATTATTATTCTTTTTCTTCTTCTTCTTCTTCTTCTTCTTCATAATCTTCTTCTTCTTCTTCTAATTCTTCTTCTTCGTCTTGTTCTTCTCCTTTTTCTTCTTCATCTTCTTCTTCATCTAATTCTTTCTTTTTCTTCTTCTTCTTCATCTTCATCCACTTCCTCTCTTTTTTATTTTATTCCTCTTCTTCTTCTTCTTCTTTATCTTTATCTTGTTTTCCTTCTTCTTCTTCCTCTCTTTTCCTTCTTCTTCTTCTTCTTCTTCTTCTTCTTGTTCTTCTCCTTCTTCTTGTTGTTCATCTTCTTCTCTTCTTCTACTTCTTCTACTTCTACTTCTTCTTATTTTGCTTGTTCTTCTTCTTCTTCTTTTTCTACTTCTTTTTTTCTTCTTCTCCTTCTTCCACTTCTGCTTTTTCTTCTTCTTCTTCTTTTTCTTCCCTTCTTCTTTTTCTCCTTCATTTCCTTCTTCTTCTTCTTTTTCTCCTTCTTCTTCTTCTTTTTCACCCCCTCCTTCTTTTACTTCTTCTTCTCCTTCTCCTCCTCCTCCTTCTTCTTCTTACTTTTATTCTTTTTCTCGTTCATCTTATTCATTTCCTTCTTCTACTTCTTCTCCTTCTTCTTCTTCTTTCTCTTTAGCTATATCTTCCTCTTCTTATTCTTCCTCACCTTCTTCTAATTCTCCTTCTTCTTCTTCTTCTTTTTCTTCCCCTCCTTTTTACTCTTCTTCTTCTTCTTCTTCTTCTTCTTATACTTCGCCTTCTTCCTCTTTTTCATATTCATCCTCATCCTCTTCTTCTCTTTCTACTTCTTCTTCTACTTCTTCTTCTTCTCCTCCTTCTTCTTCCTCCTCTTCTACTTGTTCTTCTATTTCTTCATCTTCTTCCACTCTCATTTTTCTTCTTCTTCTACTTCATCTTATTCTTTTTCTTCTTCTTCTTCTTCTTCTTCTTCTTCTTCTTCTACTTCTACCTCTTCTTGTCATTCTCCTTTTCTTCTACTTCTTCTTCTTCTTCTTCTTCTAATTCTTCTTCTTCTTCTTCTTCTTCTTCTTCTTCTTCTCTTCTTCTTCTTCTTCTTCTTCTACTACTACTTCATTTTCTTCTTCATCATCGTCATCATCATCATCATCATCTTCTTCTTCTACTTCTTCTTCTTCTTCTACTTCTGCTTCTTCTTTTCTTCCTATTCTTTATCTTTTTCTTCTTCTTAATCTCCTTTATCTTCTTCTTCTTTTTCTCTTCTCCTCTTTCCTCTTCTACACCTTCATCTACTCTTGCATCTTCTTCATCATCGTCCATTTCTTCTTCTTTTTCTTCTACTTCTTCTTCTTCCATTTCTTCTTCTTCTCCTCCTCCTTGTCTTCTTCTACTTCTTCTGCATCATCTTATTCTTTCTTTTCTTCATCTCCCTCTTGTCCCTCTTCTTCTTCTTCTCCTTCTTTTACTACTTCTTCCACTTCTTCTTCTTCTACGTCTTCCTCTTCTTCTTCTTTTTCTTCTTCTTCTTCCTCTTCTAATTCTTCTTCCTTTTTGTTTTCTTCTTCTACTACTTCTTCTTCATCCTCTTCTTCTTCTTTCTCTTTTACCCCTTCTTCTTCTTCTTCTCCTTCTTCTTCTTCATCATCATCTTCTTCTTCTACTTCTTCTTCTTCTACCTCTTCTTATTCTTCTTTTTTTTTCATCTTCTTCTTTGCCTTTTTATTCGTTTTCTTCTTCTCCACCTTTATAATCTTCTTCTTCTTATTCTTCTTATTCTTCTTTATCTTCTTCTTCTCTTCTTCTTCTTCTTCTTCTTCTTCTTCTCCTTCTTCTTCTTCTTTTTTATCTTCTTCTTTTTCTTTTTCTTCTTCTTTTTCAATTTTTTCTTCTTCTTCTTTTTCTTCTTCTTCTTCTTCTCCTTCTTCTTCTTCCAATTCCTTTTCTTCTTCTTCATCTTCCTCTCCTTCTTTTTCTTCATCTCCTTCTCCTTCTTCTTCTTCTTCCACTTCCTCTTCTTCTTCTTTTTCTTCTCATTTTTCTTCTTCTTATACTTCTTCTTTTTCTTCTTCTCCATCTTTATCTCCTTCCTCTTCTTCGTATTCAACTTCTTCTTCTTGTTCTCCTCCTCCTTTCTCTTCTTCTCCTTCTTCTTCTTCTTCTTCTTCTTGATCGACTTATCCTTCTTCTTCTCCTTCTTCATCTTCTTCTTCCTCTTTATCTTGCTCTCTTTCTTCTTCTACTTCTACTTCTACTTCTTGCTCTTCTCCTTTTTCTTCTTCTTCTTCTTCTTCTACTACTTCTCCTTCTTCTCTTCCTCTTCTTCTACTACAACTTCTTCTTCTTGTAATTCCTCTTATAATTATTATTATTATTGTTATTTTTATTATTATTATTATCTTTTTTCTTCATCTTCCTCTTCTTCTTCTTCTTCCTCTTCTTCTTCTTCTTTTCTTGTTATTTTTTTCTTTTTCTTCTTCATCATAGCATTCTTCTTCTTCATCTTCAGCTCCTTCTTCTTCCTCTTCTTCGTCTTCTTCTTCTTCTTCTTTCTCTTCAACTTCCTCTCATTCTTCTACTTCTTCTTAATCTTCAACTTCCTTTTCTTCTTCTTCTTCTCCTTCTTCTTCTTCTTCTTCTTCTTCTTCAACTTCTTCCTCTTCTTCTTCTTCCCCTTTTTCATCATCTTATTCTTCTTCTTCTCCTTCTTCTTCTTTTTCTTCTCTTTCTTCTTCTTCTTCTTCATGTTAATATTAGTATTATTATTATTGTTATTAAAATTACTATTACAATTAATAACATTTTTGTTATTATTCCTCTTCTTTTTCTATTATTTCCTTTTCATGATCTTCTTCTTCTTCTTCTTCTTATTCTTATTTTTCTTCTTCCTTTTCTCCTTTTTTTTCTTCTTCATTTTTTTGTCTTCTTCTTCTGCTCCTTCTTCTTCTTCTTCTTCTTCTTCTTCTCCTCCTTCTTCTTTGTCATCTTCATCTTCTTCTTCTTCTCCAGCTCCTCCTCCTCCTCCGCCTCATTTTTCTTTTTCTTCACCTTCATCTTTGTCTTCATCATCGTCTTTTTCTTCATCTTCTTCTTCTTCATCGTCCTCTCCTTTTTTTGTTCTTCTCCTCTTCTTCTTCTTCTACATCTTTTTCTTCTTCATTTTCTTCTTCTTTTCTTCTTCATCATCTTCTTCTTCTACTTCTCCTTCTCTTTCTGCCTCTTCTACA
>JAIUJO010001737.1:17500-35000 GCA_023846275.1 Vanilla planifolia | reverse complement strand
TCTTCTTCTTCATCTTCTTCCTTTTCCTCTTCTTCTTCTTCTTCTTCTTCTTTTACATCTTCTTCTTCTTCTTCTTCTTCTTCTTCTTCTTCTGTCTTCTTCTTCTTCCTCTTCTTCTTCTTCTTCTTCTCCTTCTTCTTCCTCTCCCTCTTCTTTCTTTTCTTCTTCTTCCTCTTCTCTTCTTCCTCTTCTTCTTCTTCCTCTTCCACTTCTTCCTCTTCTTCTTCCTCTTCCTCTTCTTCTTCTTCTTCTTCTTCTTCTTCTCCTTCTCCTTCTTCTTTTTTTCTTTGTCTTCTTCTTCTTCTTCTTTTTCTTCTTCTTCTTTTTCTTCTTCATTTTCTTCTTCTTCGTCTTCTTCTTCTTCTTCTTCTTCGTCTTCTTCTTCTCCTTCTTCTTCTTCTTTTTGGCCTTCTTCTTCTTCCTCTTCTTCTTATTCCTCGTCTTCTTCTTCTTCTTCGTCTTTCTTCTTCTTCTTCTTCTTCTTCTTCTTCTTCTTATTCTTCTTCTTCCTCTTCCACTTCTTCTTCTTCTTCTTCTTCTTCTTCTTCTTCTTCCTCCTCCTCCTCCTCCTCTTATTCTTCCTCAACTACTTTTTTTCATCTACTTTTCTTCTTCCTCCCCTTCTTCTTCATACTCTTGCTTCCTCTTCACCTTCTACATCTTCTTATTCTTCTTCTTCTTCTTCTTCTTTTTTCTTCTTCTTCTTCTTCTTCTTCTTCTCCTTCTTATTCTTCTTCTTCTTCTTCTTCTTTATCTTCTTCTACTTCTTCTTCTTCTTCTCACTCTTCTTCTTCTCCTTCTCCTCCTCCTCCTTCTTCTTTTTCTTCTTCTTCTTCTTCTATCTCTTCTTCTTCTTCTTCTTCTTCTTCTTTGCCTTCTTCTTCTTCTTCTTCTTCTTCTATAACTTCTTCTTCTTCTTTTTATTCTTCTTGTTCATCATCAACTTCTACTTCTTCTTCTTCTTCTTTTTCTTGTTGTTGTTCTTCTTCTATTACTTATTCTTCTTCTACTTCTTCTCTTCTCCTCCTCCTCCTTCTCCTCCACCTACTTCTTCTTCTCCTCGTTCTTCTGCTTCTTCTTCTTCTGCTCCTTCTCCTCTTTCTCCTCCACCTACTTGTTCTTCTCCTCATTCTTCTTCTTCTTTTCCTTCTTCTTCTCTTCTTCTTCTTCTTCTTCTTCTTCTTCTTCTTCTTCTTATTCTTTTCTTCTTCTTCTTCTTCTTCTTCTTCTTCTTCTTCTTCTTCTTTCCTCGCCTCCTCTTCTTCCTCTTCTTCTTTTTCTTCATCTACCATTTCTTCTTCTTCTTCCTTTTCTCTTGCTTCGTCTTCTGCTCGTCCTCCCTACTTCTACTTCTTCTTTTTCTTCTTCTTCTTCCTCTTCTACTACTACTACTTCTATTTCTTCTTATTCTTCCTCTTCTTCTTTTTCTTCTTTTTCTCCTTATTCTTCTTCTTCTTCTTCCTCTTCCTCCTCCTCTTCTTGCTCATCTACTTCTTTTTCTTCTTCTACTTTTCTTCTTCTTCTTCTTCTTCTTCTTCTTCTTCCTCTTCTTTCCTCCTCTTCTTCTACTTCTACTTCTTCTTCTTCTTCTTCGTTGTCTCCTTCTTCCTCCTCTTCTTCTTCTTCTACTTCTTCTTCTTCCTCTTCTTCTTCATCTTCTTCTTCCTCTTCTTCTTCTTTCCCTTCTTCTTCATCATCTTCATCTTATTCTTCTTTTACTACTTCTTAGACATTTACTTTTTTTACTTCTTCTATTTTTTCTTTTTCTTCTTCTTCGTTTTCTTCTTATACTTCTTCCTCTTCTTCTTTATCATCATCTTTTCCTCTTCTTCTTTTTCATCGTCTTCTTCTTCTACTACAACTATTACTAACTTATTATTCTTCTCCTCCTCTCTTCCTACTTCTTCTGCTTCTTCTTCTTCTTTTTCTACTCTTCTTATTGTTCTTTTTCTTTGGCTTCTTTTTCTTCTTCGTTATCTTTTCTTCTTCTTCTTCTTCTTCTTCTTCTTCTTCTTCTTCTACCTTTCATGTTCTTCTACTTCTTCTTATTCTTCTTCTTTATCTGCATCTTTTTCTTTTTCTACTTCTTCGACTTTTTCTTCTTGTTGTTCTTGTTCTTCTTCTTCTTCTTCTTCTTCTTCTTCCTCTTCTTCTTCTTCTTCTTCTTCTTCTCCTTCTCCTTCTTCTTCCTTCTTCCTCTTCTTCTTCTTCTTCTTCTTCTTCTTCTCTCACCTCCTCCTCCTCCTCCTTCTACGTCTTCTTCTTTGTCTTCCTCTTCTTCTTCTTTTAATTCTTCTTCTTTTGTTTGTTCTTCTTCTTCATCTTCTTCTTGTTCTTCTTCTTCTTCTTCTTTGCCTTTTTCTTCATCTTCTTCTTATTCTTCTTATTATTCTTCTTCTTTTTCTTTTTCTTCTTCTTCTCCACCTTTTCTTCTTCCTCTTCTTCTTTTCATTCTTCTTTTACTTTTTCTAATTCTTAATCTTCTGGTTTTTACTTCTTCTTCCTGTTCTCCTTCATCATCATCATCTTGTTCTTTTTTCCTTCATCTTTTATCTCTTCTTTTGTTTCTCCTTCTACATCTTCTTCTTCTGCTTCACTTTCCACTTCTACTTCTTATTCTTCTTTTTCTTCCTCTTCCTTCTCCTCCTCCTCCTCTTCTTCCGCATTAACTTCTTCTTTTTCTTCTTCTGCTTTTATTTGTTCTACTTCTTCTACTTCCCATTCTTCCTACCTCTTCTTCTTATTCTTCTTCTTCTACTTCTTCTTTTTTCTTCTCCTTCTTCCTTTAATTTCTTATTCTTCTTCTTCTTCTTCATCTTTTTCTTCTTCTTTTTCTTCTTCATATTATTCTATTTCTTCTTCTTTTTATTTTTCTTCTTTCTCATCTTCATCATCAACATCTGTTTCCTCTTCTTCTTCTTCTTCTTCTTCTTTTTCTTCTTCTCCTTCTTTTTCTCTTTCCTCTTCTTTCTGCTCTTCTTCTTCTTCATCATCATCCTATTTTTCTTCCACTTCTTCTTCATCATCCTCTTCTTGTTCTTCTTCTCCTTCTTCTACTCCCAATTCTTCTTCCTCTAATTTTTTGCCTTCTTCTTCTCCTTCTCCTTCCTCTACTTCATCTTCTTCTTCTTCTTCTTCTTCTTCTTCTTCTTATTCTTCTTCATCTTCTTCTTCTTCTTCTTCTTTGTTCACCTCTTCTTCTACCTCTTCTTCTTCTACTACTACTACTTTCTCTCCTTCTTCACCGTTTTCTTCTTATTCTTCAACATGAACTTCTCCTTGTTCTTCCCTTTCTTCTTCTTCTTCAACTACAACTTTTTCATCATCTTCTTCTTCTTGTTCTTTTTCTTTGTCTTCTACTTCTTCTTCTTCTTCTTCTTCCTCTTCTCCTTCTTCTTCTTCTTCTTCTTCATCTTCTTCTTCTTCTTCTTCTTTTACTTCTTCTTATTCTTCTTCTTCTTCTTCTCATTCTACTTCTTCTTCTTCTTCTTCTTCTTTTTGTCTTCTTTCTTTTTCTTGTACTTTTACTTTTTCTTTATCTTCTTCAACTTCTTCCTCTTCCTCTTCTTCTTCTTCTTCTTCTTCCTCCCCTTCTTCTTCTTCTTCATGCTTTTCTCCCCCTTATGCTAATTTTTCTTCCTCTTCTTCTTCTTTTAATTCTTCTTAATGTGCTTCTTCATCATCATCATCATCATCATCTTCTTCTTCTTCTTCTTCTTCATCTTCTTCTTCTACTTCTTCTTCTTCTTCGTCGTTTTCTTCTTCTTCTTCTTCTTCTCCTTCTTCTTCTTTTTCTTCTTCTTCTTTCTATTCTTCTTCTTCTTCCTCTTCTCCTTCTTCTTCTACTTCTTCTTTGTCTTCTTCTTCTATTTCTTCTTCTTCTTCTATTTCTTCTTCTTCTTCTTCTTCAACTTGTTCTTGTTCTTCTCCTTCTTCTTTTTTTTCTAATTATTCATCTACTACTTCCTCTACTTCTTATTATTATTCTTCTACTTCCTCTTCCTTTTCTTCTTCTTCTTCTTCTTCTTCTTCTTCTTTTTCCTCTTCTTCTTCTTATTCTTTTTCTTCTTCTTCCCCTTCTTCTTCATCATCTCCTTCATCATCTTCTTCTTCTTCTACTACGTCTTTTTCTTCTCCACCTCTTTCTTCTTCTTTTTCTTCTACTTCTTTTAATTCTTCTTATTTTGCTTCTTAATATTCTTCATGTTCTTCTTCTTCTTCTTCTTCTTCTTCTTCTTCCTCTTATTCTTTTTCATCTTTTTCTTCTTCTTCTCCTCCAGCACTGCTTCTTGCTCTTCTTGTTTTTGTCCATCTTCGAATTTTTTTACTTAATCTTTTTCTTCTTCCTCTTCTTCTTCTTCTTCTTCTCCTTCTTCCTCTTCTTCTTCTTCTTCTTCATCATCATCATTTCTTCTACTTCTACTACTTCTTCTTCTTCTTCTTCATCGTCCTCCTCTTCCTCCTCCTCTTCTTCATCTATTTCTTTTTCTTCTTCTACATTTTCTATTTCTTCCTCTTCAACTACCTCTTCTTCTTGTTCTTTTTCCCCTTCTTCTTCTTCTTCTTGTTCATCTTCCCCATCTTCCTCTTCTTCTTCTTCTTCTTCTTTTTCTTCTATTTCTTCCTCTTCTTCCTCTTCTTATTCTTCTAATTCTACTACTTCTTCTTCTACTACTACTCCTTGTTCTTCATCTTCTTCTTCTTCTTTTTCTGTCTTTTTCTTCTTCTTCTTGTACTACTTCTTCTTTTCCTCTTTCTTCTTCTTCTTCTTCTTCTTCATCTTCTTCTTTTAATTCTTTTTCTTTTTCTCCTTCCTCCTCTCCATTATCATCATCATCTTCTTCCTCTTCTTTTTCTTCTTTTTCTGCTTCTTCTTCTTCTACTTTTTCTTCTTCTTCTTCTTCTTCTTCTTCTTCTTCTTCTTCTTCTTCTACTACTTCTTCTTCTTCTTCTTCTTCTTCATCTTCAGCTTCTTCTTCTTTCATATCTTCTTCATCTTGTTCAACTTCTTCTTCTTCTTCTCCTTTATCTTATTTTTTTTTTCTTTGCCTTCTTCTTCTTCTTCTTTTTCATTATCTTGATCATCATCTTCTTCTTCTCCTTCATCTTCTTCCTCTTCTTCTTCTTCTTTTTCTTCTTCTTCCTATTCTTCTTCTTCTTCCACTTCTTCTTCCTCTTGTTCTACTTCTTCTTCTTTTTCATCTTCTTTTTCCTCTTCTTTTTCTTCTTCTTCTTCTTCTCATTCTTGTTCTTCTTCTACCTTTTCATCGACTTCTTCACCGTCTTCTTCTTCTTTTCCTTCTAATTTGTCGTTTTCAAATTTTTCTTCTACTTCATCTTCATTGTCATCTTTTTCCTCTTCTTCTTCTTCTTCTTCTTTTTCATGATCATTTTCTTCTTCTCCTTCTTCTACTTCTTCTACTACTGCTACTACTACTTCTACTCCTTTTACTTCTTCTTCTACTACTACTTCTTCTTCTTATTCTTCATCATCTTCTTCTTCTTCTTCTTCTTCTTCCTTCTCATCTTTTTCTTCTTCTCCTTCTTCTTCTTCTTCTTTTTGGTCTTTTTCTTCTTCTTCTTCTTCTTCTACTTCTAATTCTTCCTCTTCCTCTTCTTCTTCTACTTCTTTTTCTTCTTCTTCTACTTCTTTTCCTTCTTCTCCTTCTTTTACTTCTTCTAATTCAACCTGTTCTTCTTCTTCTTCTTTTTCAACATCATCTTCTTCATCTTCTTCTTCTTCTTCTCCTTCATCTACTTCTTGTTCTTCTTCTTTTTCAATGAACTCTTCTACTTCTTCTTAATCTTCTACTTCTTCTTTCTCTTCTTCTTCTTATTTTTTTTTTACTTTTTCTTCTTCTAGTTCTTCTTCTTCTACTTCTTCTTCTTCTTCTTCTTCTTTTCCTTCTTAATCTTATTCTCATTCTTATTCTTCATCTTCTTATTTTCTTCTTCTTCTTCTTCTCTTCTTTATTCTTCCTCTTCTTCTTCTCCTTCTTCTTCTTCTTCTTCTTCTTCATCTTCTTCTCCTTCTTCTTCTTCTTTTAATTTTTCTTCCACTTCATTTCCTTCTTCTCCTTCTTCTTCTTCTTCTTCTTCCTACTCTTCTTCTTCTTCATCATCTTCTTCTTCTTCTTCTTCTCCTCCTCCTCCTACTACTTCTTCTTTTTCTTATTCTTCTTCTAATTATTCTTCTACCTCTCAAACTTCTTCTTCTTCTTCTTCTTCTTCTTCTTCTCCTTCTTATTTTCTCCTTCTTCTACTTCTTCTTTCTTCTTCTTCTTCTTAATCATCTTTTTCTTCTCCTTCTTCTTCTTCTTCTACTTCTTCTTCTTCTTTTTCTTCGCCTTTTTGTTCTTCTTCTTGTTCTTCTTATTCATTTTCTTCTTTTTCTTCTTCTTCTACTTCTTTTACTTGTTCTTCTTCTTCTTCTTCTTCTTTTACACCCCATTGTTCCGCTTCTTCTTTTTCTTTTTCTTCTTCTTCTAATTCTTCTTCTTCTACTCCCTCTTCATCATCATCATCGTCTTCTTCTTCTTCTTCTTGTTCTTGTTCTTCTTCCTCCTCCTCCTCTTCTTCTTCTCCTTGTTCTCTTCCTCCTACTCCTTCTGATTCTTCTTCCTCAACTTCTTCAAATTCTTCTTCTCTTCTTCTTTTTCTTGATCATCAACATCATCATCATCATCATCTTCTTTTTGTTCTTCTTCTTCTTCTCCTTCTCCTTCTTGTTCTTCTTCTTCTTCTCCTTCTCCTTCTCCTTCTCCTTCTTCTTCTTCTTCTTTCTCTTCTTCTTCTTCTTCTTCTTCGTCACCTTCTTCTTCTTCCACTTCTACTTTTTCTTCTTCTTTTTTATTCTGCTTCTGCTTCTTCTTCTTCTTCTTCATCTTCTTCGATATCTTCTTCTTTGGTTCTTCTCCCTCATCATCATCAACATCATTATCTTCTTCTTATTCTTCTTTTTCTTCTTCTTCTCCTTCGTCTTCTTCTTCTTCTTCTACTACTACTACTTTTTCTTCTGCTTCTTCTTCTTCTTCAACCTCTTCTTCTCCTCCTCTTCCTCCTTCTTCTTATCCTCCTCCTCCTCCTCCTTCTTCTTCTTCTTATCCTCCTCCTCCACCTTATTCCTCTTCTTCTTCTTCTTCCTCTTCTTCTTCTTCTTCTTCTTCTTCTTCTTCTACTACTACTTCTTCTTCTTCTACTTCTCCTTCTTCTCATCCTCCTCCCTCTCCTTCTTCTTGTTCTTCTTCTTGTTCTCCTTCTACTTCTTCATCATCATCAACTTCTTCTTCATTTTCTTCTCCTTCTGTTTCTTGTTCTTGGCCTTCTTCTTCTTCTTCTTCTTCTTCTTCTGATACATCTTTGTCTTCTTCTTATTCGTCTTCTTCATCATCATCATCATCTTTCTCTTCCTCCTCCTTTTTTTTCTTTTGCTCCTTCTTCTTCTTATTCTTCTTCTACTTCTTCTTCTTCTCCTCCTCCTCTGTCTCCTCCTACTTTTTCTTGTTATTCTTCTAAATCTTCTTTCTTATCTTCTTCATCTTCTTCTTCTTATTATTATTTTTTTAATTCTTCTTCTTCTTTCATCTTCTTCTTCTTCTTCTTCTTCTTCTTCTCCTTCTTTTTCTTCTTCTCCTTCTCCTTCTTCTTCTTCATCTTTTTCATCTTCTTCGTCTTCTTCTTGTTCTTCTTGTTCTTGTTCTTCTTCTTCTTCTTCCTCTTCCTCTTTTTCTTCTTCTTCTTCTTCTTCTTCTTCTTTATCTACTTGTTATTTTTCTTCCCCTTATTCTACTTCTTCTTCTTCTTCTTCTTCCTCCTCTAATTCTTCTTCTTTTTCTTCTTAAATAGCATCACCATCGTGTTCTTGTTCTTCTTCTTCTTCTTCTTCCTCTTCTTCTCCTTCTTCTCCTTCACCTACTCCTACTTCTTCTTCTTCTTCTTTAACTTCTTCTTCTAGTTCTTCTTCTCTTCTTGCTCTTTTTCCACATTATGATCATCATCTTCTTCCTCTTCTTCTTCTCCTTCTTCTGCTTCTTCTTCTGCATCTTATTCTTCTTCTTCTCCTCCTTCTTCTCCTTCGTATTCTTCCTCTTCATCCTATTCTTCTTCTTCTACAACTTGTTATTCTTATTCTTATTCTTATTCTTATTGTTCTTCTACTTCTTCCGCGCCATCTTCTTTATCTTCTTTTTCTTTTCTTCTTCTTCTTCATCATCTTATTCTACACTATCTTCTTCTTTTTCTTCTTGTTCATTATCATTATCATCTTCTTCTTCATCTTTTGCTTCTTTTTCTTCTTCTGTTTCTTATTCTTCTTCAACTACTACTACTATTACTACTATTTTTTCTTCTTCTTCTTCATGTTCTTGTTCTTCTTCTATTTCTTCCTCTTCTTCTTACTCTTCTTGTTCATTTTGCTCTTCTTCTTCTTTCTTCTTCTTCTTCTTCTTTTTCTTTTTCTTCTTCCTCTTCCTCTTCTTGTTCTTCTCCTTTCTCTTCTTCTTCTTCCTCTTCTGAAGTTCTTTGTGTTTAAGGAAATCCCACAAGAGGGGGGGGTGAATTGTGGTAAATAAAATTTTCTTTTGATTTTAGGTTTCAATTAAAAATTAAATCTTTTAAGCATGAATAAGATGAAACATAACACACAAGTTTTTAAGGTGGTTCGACTCAAAATCGAGCCACATCCACTCCCAATTCTTGTTGGGAAAAACAACACTAAAAATACCAAATTACAATCGAGGTTTTTCGTATAGTTCACCTCAAACCCATTAGGGATTTTTCCTACGGCTAATCCCGAATCTACTTGAGTTTTTACGGGCTCAACTCAAACCCCAGGCTTTTGCACAATGTCGGGATGCCCTTACCCCAAAGAACAGAATACAAAAATTGGCAAAACTAAAAATAATTTGAAGTGAAATAAGAGGCACACGCGATCGAAAAATAGAGGAATAGAGATTGAGAGATTGTTGAAGCAATAACCTCTAATTTTGGAATCCTTCTTGCCACTTTCTCTTTATGAAATTGGAAGCACCGTATTCACTTGACTTTGCTCGAAGTCGTGATCTGAAAGCTTTGAGATCTTAGCAAAATATAACCTCTAGAAGTTCTTCATTCTTCCCTATTTATAGAGCTTAAATTTGAGCTCTAAAATCACTTCAAACGACTCTTAAAATCAACTAGTCGTTTGGGTAATGGACAGAAAGCAACTACCGTCCGATTTGGGCCCAAACACAGAGGGCACGGATTCAATCTCGAATTTACCTTTTGAGATTAATCTCGTCCGTTCGATCTGGGCGGGCTTGATCTGAACATTTGGATTGCACGCACGGTGCCCTGTATGTATTATTATAATGTGTCCAGACTTAGTTCAAATTAAAGCACTTTACCTCAATGGTCACGCATCCTCACACATAACTACGCAGCCTGGGTTCGATTCTCCTACATATCATTTTACGCTGAATGATCTCGGTCATCCGATCGTGCTTGTCCTTCTGACTTCTTTGATAGTAAGGTTGGATTTTAGTCCCACATTGTGGAAAATTTTTTGCCATTGCACTTTAAAGCTAATTCGCTTCCTGTTACTCTCGAGCCTTTTCTTGTTACTCTCGAGCCTCTTTGGGTTTGGTTCCCCCCTTCCTTGAACAAGATTTCATCACTTGGTTCGGGTTGACTTGATCATCTACTATTCCGTTTAGCATTGCCTGTGGGCTGAATTCGCCGTTCTGTTCAGCATCACCGGCGACCTAACATTGTCGTGCTCCATTCGACGTTGCCTGTGGCCTGAATTCCTTTGGACTATGGGGGCCCCTACTGGATCAGCCGACCAACTTTTTATATTTATTATTTTTTTAATTTCTAAAAGCCTGGACGGGCCAGTGGTCGGGTCGGGTTGACCCACCCAATGCTACAGTGAAAATTCCCGAGAGTAACGTTGTTTTAGGGTGTCTTATGGGAATTTTTTTGCAAAAATTTTAAATATAAGCTTACGAAAATTATTTTATATTATCATAGTATTATATGTTTTCTAAATGACTATGAAAACAAATTCATGAAAAATAATTCTTAAATAATTTTAAAAAATCAAATACCAATGTCTATACTTTTCGTCAATAATGCTTGGCCCAAAAATCAAAATTCGATAATTATTAATTTTATAACATTTTTAACTATTAATACTACTAATTTGTCACATCATCTCAAAATTTGGACATATCAAATTTAAGAAAAATAAAAAGAAAATCAAGTATGAATTTTGTAGTACATGTCTTCAATTTCCTTGAAGCTTGCCATGACTCCAAGAGTCTTGAAGACCACTATTTTAGGCATTTAAAGTTCATGGCTTGTCTTAATTGAATATTAATAATTTTGTTTAGAACAAGCCCATATAAAATATAAACATTTATGCATGACTCATCAAACACAAGAGTGTAACAATCTTCCCCTTTTGATGATGACAAGACATAAATATTTTAAATCTATAAAAAATGATAAAATGAATAAAAATAAACTTTTAAGAAGAAAAATCTTAAGGAGAAGATTAATAATTATCATGCTCCCCCTAACTCCTAACTATTCTCCCCCTTTGACACCATCAAAAAGGAGTGAACCCTAAGTAATGTCTAAAATTTCTAATTGTTCTCTCAATGTTTGAAATTGCTCCGATGGTAAGGGTTTAGTAAAAATGTCAGCCAATTCAAGCTTAGTAGGAACATACTCTAATTCTACTAATCCTTTGGCCACTTGGTCTCTAATAAAGTGATATCTAACATCTATGTGCTTAGTCCAAGAATGATGGACTTGATTCTTGGCTAATGCTAATGCACTAGAATTGTCAATTCTAATAGGTATATGTGTGACTTCTAAACCATAGTCTTGAAGTTGTTGTCTTAACCATAGTACTTGAGCAACACAACTTCCAGCTGCAACATATTCAGCTTCTGTTGTTGACAAGGCTATACAATTTTGTTTTTTGCTTGACCATGAAACAAGACAATGTCCCAAGAATTGACATGTCCCTGATGTGCTCTTCCTATCCACTCTAGATCCTCCAAAATCTGAATCTGTATAGCCAATGAGTTCACAAGAAAGGTCGTTTCTAGGATACCATAATCCTAGAGTCATAGTTCCCTTCAAATATTTGAAGATTACTTTAACAGCTTTTAAGTGACTTTCCTTTGGGTTTGCTTGGAACCTTGCACATAATCCAACACTAAATAGAATGTCAGGCCTACTAGCTATAAGGTATAATAAAGATCCTATAAGTCCTCTATAAAGTTTTTGGTCTATGGTTTTTCCTTGTTCATCTAGGTCTAAGTGAATAGATTGATTCATGGGAACTTTTCTAGGTTTCATATTTTCATAACCATATTTTTTAAACATTTCTTTCAAATATTTTGTTTGAGAAATAAAAATACCATCTTTTAGTTGTCTTATTTGCAATCCTAAGAAAAATGTTAGCTCACCCATCATGCCCATTTCAAATTCCTTAGTCATAAGATATCCAAATTCTCTAAACATTTCTTCTTTTGTACTACCAAAAATAATATCATCAACATAAATCTGAACAATTAATAAATCATCTCCTAATGACTTTAGAAATAATGTAGCATCTAATTTACCCTTTCTAAAGCCACTTTCTACTAGATAATTACTCAACCTATGGTACCATGCACGTGGAGCTTGCTTAAGGCCGTAAAGAGCTTTCTTAAGCTTGTAGACATAATTATCTTATGTATGATTTTCAAAACATGGTGGTTGTTCTACAAACACATCCTCTTCTATTATGACATTTAAGAAAGCACTTTTTACATCCATTTGAAACAATCTAAAATTCTTATAACATGAATATGCTAAAAGTAATCTAATTGCTACTAGCCTAGCTACAGGTGCAAATGAATCCTCAAAATCAATACCTTTTATTTGATTATATCCCTTAGCAACAACTCTAGCCTTATTCCTAATTATTACACAATTTTCATCTAATTTATTTTTATAGACCCATATAGTACCAATGACTTGTTGATCACTAGGTCTTGGTACTAACTCCCAAACATGGTTTCTTTCAAATTGGTCTAACTCTTCATTCATGGCTTGAACCCAATAATCATCCCTAAGAACTTCTTCTATAGAGCTAGGTTCAAAAAGTGACACAAAGGCACTATGACCTATATCTTTAATTGAGACTCTAGTTTTCACTCCTTGGTTCACATCTCCACTGATCAAATCCTTTGGATGTGAGTTTGCAAATTTCCATCCTTTAGGTAAATTGCTTTCTTTTTCTTTTTCTACCTCTAGATTTTCTATTTTTTTGTCATTTTTATTCAAATCTAAATTCTTAACTAATTTTATTTCATCTTCTAAATGCTTCTCACTAACTAGTTGGATTGTCTCATCTAACACAACATACATTGTTTCCTCTACCTTATGAGATTCTAGATTAAAAACTTTATATGCTTTTCTAATTGATGAATACCCTAAAAAGATTCCTACACTTGCTTTCTCATCAAACTTTCCTAAATTTGCTCTCTCATTCTTAAGAATAGTGCACTTATAACCAAAAACATGAAAATAACTAAGATCCAGTTTTTCTTCCTAAGCAATTCATAAGGGGTTTTCTTCAACTTTGGTCTCAAGTTAACCCTATTTATAATGTAACATGCTGTGCTAATAGCTTCAGCCCAAAAATATTTGGGTAAGCTATATTCGACTAACATGGTTCTACCCATCTCAACTAATGTTCTATTCTTCCTTTCTACAACACCATTTTGTTGTGGTGTGTATGGGTATGTTAATTGGTGTTTGATTCCTTTTTCTTTACAAAACTAACTAAAATATTCATTCTTAAACTCACTCCCATTATCACTTTGTATACAAACTAATTTTACACTATGTTGTCTTTCTAACTCTCTAATCAAGTCTTCAAAATTCTTAAATGCTCCATGTTTATGTCTAAGAAAAATCACCCAAGTATACCTAGAAAAATCATCAACTATTACAAATCCATATTGTTTTCCTCCTAAACTCAAAGGTTGTATTGGACCAAAAAGATCTAAATAAAATTTTTCTAAAGGTCTACTAGTTGTTAATTCATTTTGAGATTTGAAAGAAGATTTGACTTGTTTCCGTTTTTGACACGATTCACACAACTCCCAACTTGATTTACTTGGTTTGGGAAGCCCTCTAACTACATCTAACTTTGTAATCTTCTTCAAGGTGGAGTATCCCACATGGCCTAATCTTCTATGTCATAGGGATTTTTCATTAGATTGGGTCATTAGGCATTCCAAACCACTAGCTTCTAATTATTCAAAACTAATTACATAGGTATCACATTTTCTTTTTCCTACAAGTAATTCAAGATTATCTTTCATGATTTTGCAAACTTTTGTATTAAAAATAATATCAAAGCCATTATCACAAAGTTGACTAATACTAATTAAATTAAATTCTAAACCGTCTCCAATTCTAATGATTCTTTTCTTTGTGTTGTCCCCTAGAGTCACCTTTCTATTTGGACCTGATCTCAATGATTTGAACTTACTTTTGTCTCCAGTCATATGTCTTGAACATCCACTATCCAATACCCAAGATGTGGATTTTGATTTTCTTCTTGGTTTTGACTGTATAAGGTGTAAAATTTAAATTAGAAGTATACTACTAAATGAAATCATCAATTTACATTTTCTAAGTATCCTAAACCTATCCTAGAATGTCTCCAAATATTTTGGAGACCTTTTCTTCTAGTTTTCTAACTTTTACTCTTAGGAACCCAAGAAAGCTTGGGTTGAACACTAAATGGAATTTGCGTGTTCTCATTCTTAATAATCCATCTAACATTTTGTTTTTGTGCATACATATTTCTTCTAAAAAAACAATCTTTCATAGTATGTCCAAGTTTACAACAATAAAAGCAAATGATATTTGATGGCCTAGGCATGCTTAAGTATTTAGGTTTTTCAAAATTGAAGTTATGTCAAGAATAAGAAGTATATGATGTTTTCCTTACTCTAGCATGCTCAAAAAATTATATTTTTTCTTTCAAAAATAAAATATCATGCTTTAAAGAAGTATTTTCAATGATAAGGGAAGCCTTTTCATCACATATATGTTGATTTTCTATCTTTTTCTTTTCATCTTCTTTCATAACAAAATCAAGCAATTCAACTTTTTCTTTGTAAACCTTTTTTAATTTTTTATGAGCACTCATTAAAGAAGTCAAGGCATTCATAATTTCAATATAATTACTTTCAATAATATCTCTTGTCCAAGAGCTTACCTCATTTTCTTCTTCTTCTTCACTTTAAGATGTTGAAGATGCCTCATTTGCCATAAAACAAATAATCCCTTCTTCTCCTCTACTTGAGCTTGAAACATTCGAATCTTCGGAGGCACTCCATGTAGCTTGGAAAGCTTTCTTTTTCTTCAAGCTCTTCTTCTTTTTCTTTTCCTCCTTCATATGCTTGTCCTTAAGTTTTGGACATTCCGGTTTAATATGACCGGTTTGGCCACACTTAAAACAAGTTGGTGGCCTCTTCCTTTCCTTATTGCTCTTCTTCTTCCATTTCCTATAAAGAAAACTTTTTGCCAAATTTTTTGCTAAACCATTAACATGAAAACTTACCTCATCCTCCAAATCTATGGAAGAGGTGGAAGTAGAATATTAATCACATTTGGTGGCATTGAAGGCCAAAGGCTCTTCCTTCTTCCTTTCATGCTTTAGCTTGCTTGTAGAAGCCTCTTCCATAAGTCTCCTTGACATCTCTATTTCAGCAGTGAGAAGTTCCCCAAGGAGTTCATCAAATGAAAGTTTGTTGATATCTTTAGCTTCTTTAATAGCCGTTGCAAGGGGATCATATTCCTTTAGAAGGATTCTCAAAATTTTTCTTAAAAGGTCACCATTTGAGAATACCCTCCCAAGATTTGCCAAGCCATTTGTAATATCATTAAACCGTAAAAATATGCTTTTAATACTCTCATCGGGATTCATTCTAAAAAGTTCATAGTCATGGGTGAGGATGTCAATTTTTGTCTCTTTCACTTGTGAGTTGCCCTCATAAGTTACTTCTAGTTTTTTCCACACCTCAAATGTCGTATGCAAATTCATAATTTGTGTAAACTCACTAGGAGAAATTCCACAATGAAGATAGTTCAATGCCCTAGCATTTAATTAAGCCAATCTTTTGTGCTCAACATTAAGCTCACTAAAAGGCTTAACTTCATTAGTAGAAGAATTTCTAGGAAGTTCACAAGGCTTAGTCATAACTTCCCATAATTCTAAATCAATAGATTGAATAAAAATTTTAAAACGATTCTTCCAATACAAGTAAAATTCTTCTTTAAATAAGGGAGGCCGATTTGAAGAAAAACCTTCACACAAAGTTGCACTCATCTCAATCAAAGAAGAAGCCATAAAACCAAAAATCTCAAAACCACAAAAATTATGAATAAACCTTCTCTTAGCACGAGTGGATCTCCCACGTGATGTTACTCACGTAAATTGGGATTCCTCTCTCTGATACCAATTGAAGTTCTTTGTGCTTAAGGAAATCCCACAAAAAGGGGGTGAATTGTGGGAAATAAAATTTTCTTTCGATTTTAGGTTTAAATTAAAAATTAAATATTTTAAGCGCGAATAAGAAGAAACATAACACACAAGATTTTTAAGGTGGTTCGACTCAAAATCGAGCCTACATCCGCCCCCAACCGTTGTTGGGAAAAACAACACTAAAAATACCAAATTACAATCGAGGTTTTTCGTACGGTTCACCTCAAACCCACTTGGGATTTTTCCTAAGGAGTTTTTACGGGCTCAACTCAAACCCTGGGCTTTTGCACAACGTCGGGATGCCCTTACCCCAAAGAATAGAATACAAAAATTGGCAAAACTTAAAATAACTTGAAGTGAAATAAGAGGAACACATGACCGAAAAATAGAGGAATAGAGATTGAGAGATTGTTGAAGCAATAACCTCTAATTTTGGAATCCTTCTTGCGACTTTCTCTTTATGAAATTGGAAGCACCATATTCACTTGATTTTGCTCGAAGTCGTGATTTGAAAGCTTTGAGATCTTAGCAAAATGTAACCTCTAGAAGTTCTTCATTCTTCCCTATTTATAGAGCTTAAATTTTAGCTCTAAAATCACTCCCAACGGCTCTTAAAATCAACTGGCCATTTGGGTAATGGACGAAAAGTAGCTACCGTCCAATTCGGGCCCAAACACGGACGGCACGGATTGAATCTCGAATTCACCGTTGGAGATTAATCCCATCTGTTCGATCTGGGCAGGCTTGATCTGAGCATTTGGATTGCATGCACGGTGCCCTGTATGTATTAATATAATGTGTCCAGACTTAATTCAAATTAAAACACTTTACCTCAATGGTTACGCGTCCTCACACATATCTGCACAGCCTGGGTTCGATTGTCCTACATATCATTTTATGGTGAATGATCTCAGCCATCAGATCGCGCTTGTCCTTTTGACTTCTTTGATAGTAAGGTTCGATTTTAGTCCCACATCGTAGAAAATTCTTTGCCATTGTGCTTTAAAGTTAATTCACTTCCTGTTACTCTCGAGCCTCTTTGAGGTTGGCTCCCCCTTCCTTGACCAGGATTTCATCACCTGGTTCGTGTTGACTTGATCGTGCACTTTTCCATTTAGCATTACCTGCGGGCTGAATTCGTCGTTCTGTTCAGCATCGCCTGCAACCTGAAATTGCCGTGCTCCGTTCGGCGTTGCCTGCGGCCTGAATTCCTTTGGACTATGGGCGCCCCTACCGGGTCAGCACACCAACTTTTTATATTTATTATTTTTTAATTTCTAAAAGCCTTGACGGCCCAGTGGTCGGGTCAGGTCAACCTGCTCAATGCTACTGTGAAAATATCCGAGAGTAACGTCGTTTTATGGTGTCTTGTGGGAATTTTTGTTCAAAAATTTTAAATATAAGCATACCAAAATTATTTTATATTATCATAGTATTATATGTTTTCTAAATGACTATGAAAAGAAATTCATGAAAAATAATTCTTAAATAATTTTAAAAAATGAAATACCAATGTCTATACTTTTTGTCAATAATGCTTGGCCCAAAAATAGAAATTAAATAATTATTAATTTTATAAAATTTTTAACTATTAATATTACTAGTGTGCCACATCATCTCAAAATTTGGACATATCAAATTTAAGAAAAATAAAAAAAAATTCAAGTATGAAAGCTTTAGTACATGTCTTCAATTTCCTTGAAGCTTGCCATGGCTCCAAGAGATTTTAAGACCACTATTTTAGGCATTTAAAATTCATGGCTCTTCTTAATTGAATATTGACAATTTTGTTTAAGACAAGCCCATATGAAATATAAATATTTATGCTTGACTCATCAAACACAAGGGTGTAACATCTTCTCCCCCTTCTTCCTCTTTGTCTTCTTCTTCTTCTTCTTCTTCTTCTTCCTCTTCTTCTTCTTCTAATTATTCCTCTTCTTCTTCTTCTACTTCTTCTTC
>JAIUJO010001737.1:0-10000 GCA_023846275.1 Vanilla planifolia | reverse complement strand
TGCTTCTTCATCTTCTTCGTCTTCTTCTTCTTCTTCTTCATCATCATCATCTTCTTCTTCTACTTCTTCTTCTTCTTCTTCTTCCTCTACCTCTTCTCCTTCTTCTTTTATTCTTCTTCATCTTCTTCCTCTTCTTCTTCTACTTTTTCTTCTTCCTCTCCTTCTCCCTCTTCTTGTTTTTCTTCTTCTCCTTCTTCTTTTCTTCCTCTTCTTCTTCTTCTTCTTCTCCTTCTTCTTCTTTTTCTCTTCTTCTTCTCTTTCTTCTCCTTCTTCTCCATCTTCCCCTTCTCCACCTTCTTCTTCTTCTTCTTTTTCTTTTTCTTCTTCTTCTACTTCTTTTTCTTCATCTTCTTCTTCTTCTTACTCTTCTTCTTCTTCTTCTACTTCTTTTTCTTTTTCTTCTTCTTCCTTTACTTCTTATTATTATTATTATTACTATTGTTGTTCTTCTTCTTCATCTTCTTCTACTTCTTCTTGTTCTTCTTCTTCCTCTTTGCCTTCTTTTTCTTCTCCATCTTGTCCTTCTTCTTCTTTGCCTTCTTCTTCTTCTTCTTCTCTTCTCTCCTCCTATTTCTTCTTATCCTTTTTCTTCTTCTTCTTTTTCTTCTTCTCCTTCTTGTTCTTCTTCTTCTTCTTCTTCTTCTTCTTCCTCCCCTTCTTCTTCTTTTTCTTCTTCTTCTTATTATTCTTATTCTTCTTTGTCTTCTTCTTCTTCTTCTTCCACTTCTTCTTTTTCTTCTTCTTCTTTTTCTTCTTCTTCTTCTTCTTCTTCTTCTTCTTCTTCTTCTGCTTTTTGTTCTTCTTGCTCTTCTTCTTCTTCTTCTTCTTCTTCTTATTCTTCTCCTTTATCGTCATCTTCTTCTTCTTCTTCTTCTTCTTCTCCTTTATCGTCATCTTCTTCTTCTTCTTCTTCTTCTTCTTCTTCTTCTTTTTCTTCTTCCACTTGTTCTTCTTCTCCCTCTTCTTCTTCTTCTTCTTCTTCTACTACTACAACTTCTTCTTCTTCATCATCTTTTACTTCTTCTTTTTCTTCTTCTTCTTCTTCCTCTCCTCCTCCTTCTTCTTGTCCTCTTCCTCCTCCTTTTAATTCTTCTTATTCTTCTCCTTGGTCTTCTTGTTGTTGTTGTTCTTCGGCTTTTTCTTCTTCTCCTTCTCCTTCTTCTTCGTCTTCTTTTTCTACTATCACTTCCTCTTCTTGCTTTTCTTCCTCATCATTTTCTTTTACTCTTCCTTGCTCTTCTTCTTCTTCAACTTCTCCTTCCGCTTCTTCTTCTTCTTGTACTTCTTCATCTTCTTCTTCTTCTTCTTCTTCTTCTTCTTCCTCTTCTTCTTCTTCTTCTACTACTTCTTTTTCTTCTTCTTCTTCTTCTTCTTCTACTACTTCTTTTTCTTCTTCTTCTTCTTCTTCTTCTTGCTCTTCTTCTTCTTCTTCTTCTTTTTCTTCTTGCTATTGTTCTTCTTCTCCTTCTTCTTCTTCATCTTTTTCTTCTACTACTACTACTAGTACAACTTCTTCATCATCTTTTACTTCTTCGTATTTTTCCTCACATCCTCCTTCTTCTTCTTGTCCTCCTCCTCCTCCTTCTTCTTCTTCTAATTCTTCTAATTCTTCTTATTCTTTTTCTTGCACTTCTTCTTCTTCTTCTTCTTCTTCTTCTCGCTCTTCTTCTTCTTCTTTTCGCTCTTCTTCTTCATCATTTTCTTTTCCTTGCTTTTCTTCTCTTTCTTCTTCTTCTTTTCTTTCTACTTCCTTTTCTTCTTGTTGTTGTTCTTCTTCTTCTTCATCTTCTTCTTCTTCTTCTTCTCCACCTCCTTCTTCTTCTTCTTCTTCTTCTTCTTCTTCTTCTTCCTCTTCTTCTTCCACTTCTTCTTCCTCTTCTTCTTCTTCTTCTTCTTCTTCTTCTTCTCTCCCCCTCCTCCTCTTTCTTCTTCTACTACTTCTTCTACTGGTTCTACAAACTGTTCTTCTTCTTCTTCTTCTTATTATTATTCTTCTTTTTCTACTTCTTCATCCTCCTGTTCATATTCTTCTTCATCTTCTTCATCTTCTTCTTTTTCTTCTTCTTCATCTTCTTCGTTTTCTTCTTCTTCTTTTTCTTCTTCTTTTTCTTCTTCTTCTTACTCTTCTTCTTTTTCTTCCTCTAATTCTTCTTTTTCTTCTTCTTCTTCTTCTTCTACTTCTTCTATTTCTTCTTCGTACTTTTCTTCTTCTTCTTCTTCTCATACTTCTACCACTTCTTCTACCTTAACCTCTTCTTTTTCTTGTTGTTGTTCTTCTTCTTCTACTACTACTTTTTCTTCATCTTCTTCCTCCTCTTCTTCTTCCTCACCTACTTCATGATTTTCTTCTCCTACTTTTTCTTTTTCTTCTTCTTCTTCTTCTTCCTCTTCTTCCTTTTGCTTCTACTTCTTCTTCTTAGTCTGTTTCCTCTTCTTCCTTTCCTTCTTCTTCTTCTTCTTATTCTTATTCTTATTCTTCTTCTGTTACTTTTTCTTCTACTTCTTCTTCTTCTTCTTCATATTCTTCTTCTTCATTATCCTCATCATTCTTCTTCTTCTTCATCTTCCTCTTTTTCTTCTTACTCTTCTACTTCTTCTTCTTTTTCTTCTTCTTCTTCTTCCTCTTCCTCTTCTTTTTCTTCTTTTTCTCCATCTTCTTTTTTCACTACATTCTTTTTCTTCTTCTTTCAAGTGTTTTTCATCTTCTTCTTCTTCTTCTTTTTCTTCTTCCACTTCCTCCTCTTCCTCTTCTTCTTCTTACTGTTCTCCTTCATGTTTTTCTTATTCTTCTTTTTCTTCTTCTTCTTCTTCTTCTCCTCCTCCTCCTATTTCTTCTTCATCTTTTTGTTCCTCTTCTTCTTCTTCTTCTTCTTCTTCTTCATCATCTTCTTCTTCTTCTTCTTCTTCTCCTCCTTCTCCACAAGTTTTTTATTCTTCTTCTTCTTCTTCTTCTCTTACTTCTTCTTCTTCTCCTCTTCCTTCTTCTATTTCTACTTCTTCTCCTTGTTCTTTTTACTTCTTCGTCTTCTACTTCTTCTTCTTCTTCTTCTTCTCCTTCTTCTACTTCCTCTTCTTCTTCTTCATTATCATCTTCTTCTTCACCTTTTTCTAATTCTTTGTCTTCTTCTTCATCATCATCATCTTCATCTTCATCTTCTTATACTTCTTCTACTTCTTCATCATCATCCTCTTCTTCCTCCTCTTCTTCTTCTTCTAATTTTTCTTCTTTTCTTCATCATCAACTTCTTCATCAACTTCTTCTTCCTCTTCTTCTTCTAATTCTTCTTCTTCTTCTTCTTCTTCTTCCTCCTCATCCTCTTCTTCTTCTTCTTTCTCTTCTTCTTCTTCTTCTTCTTCCACCCTCCTCTTCTTCTTTCTCTTCTTCTACTTTTCTTCTTCTTCATCTATTCCATCTTCTTCTTCTTCTTCTTCTTCTTCTTTTTCTTCTTCTTGTTTTTATTTTCGTCTTCATCTTCATCTTCTTCTTTTTCCAATATTTGTCTTCTTCTTCTTCATTATCATCATCTTCTTCTTCTTCTATTTTTCTACTTCTTCATCATCATCCCCTTCTTCTTCTGCTTCTTCTTCTTGTTTTTCTTCTTTTTCTTCTTCTTCTTTTTCATCTTCTTCTTCTTCAATTTCTTCTTCTTCCTCTTCCTCTTCTACTTCTTCTTCCTCTTCTTCTTCTTCTTCTTTTTCCTCTTCTTCCTCTTTTTCTTTGTCTTCTTCTTCTACTTCTTATTATTATTGTTATTATTATTATTATTATTCTTGTTCTTCCTCCTCTTCTTCTTCCTCTTCTTCTACTTTTCTTCTTCTTCATCTTTTCTTTCTTCTTCTTCTTCTTCTTCTTCTTCTACTTCTTCTTCATCATCTTCTTCCTCTTCTTCTTCTTCTTCTTCTTCTTTTTCCTCTTCTTTTACTTTGTTTCTTCTTCATCTTTTCCTTCTTCTTCTTCTTTTTCTTCTTCTTAATCTCCTTCTTCTGCATCTTCTTCTGCATCTTCTTATTCTTCTTCTTCTTCTACTACTTATTTTTCTTCTTGTTCATCTTCTTCTTCTTCCTTCTCCTCCTCTTCTTCTTCCTATTCTACTTCTTGATTTTTTGCTGCTTTTTTATCTTCTTCTTTCTCTTCTTTTTCCTCCTCTTCCTTCTTCTTCTTTTTCTTCTCCTTCTTCTTCTTCTTCTTCAATTTCTTCTTCTTCTCCTTCTTCTTCTTCTTTTTCTTCTTCTCCTTCTGCTTCTTCTACTTCTTCCTCTCCTTCTTCCTCATCCTCTCCTTCTCCTCCTTTTTATTCTTCTTCTTCATCTTCTTTTTCTTTTTCTTCTTCTTCTTCTTCATCATCATCAACTTCTTCTTCTTCTTAGCCTTCTTCATCATCATCTTCTTCTTCTTCTTCTTCTTCTTTGTTTTCTTCTTCTTCTTCTTCTTCCTCCTCTTCTTCTTCCTTTTATTCAAGATTTCTTCTTCATCATCTTTTCCTTCTTCTTCTCCTTCTTCTGCTTCTTCAAATTCTTCTTCTTCTTCTTTTTTGTTATCTTCTTCTTCTTCTTCAGCTACAAATTCTTCCTCTCTTCGTCTTATTCTTCTTCTTCCTCCTCCTTTTGTTCTTCCTCATCTACTTCTTGTCTTTTGCTTCTTTTTTATCTTCCTCGACCTCTTCTTTTTCCTCCTCTTCTTTCCCCTTCTTCAACATCTTCTTATTCTTCTTCTTCTTCTTCTGCTTCTTGTTCTTCTCTTTCTTCTTCTTCTTCAACTTCTTCTTCTTTTTCTTCTCCTTCTACTTCATCCTCTTCCTCTGCCTCTTCTTCTCACTCTTGTCATTCTTCTTCTTCTTCTTCAATCTTCAATCTTCTTCTTCTTCTTCTTCTCCTTCTTCTTCTTCTTTTTCTTCTTCTTTTTCTACTTCTTTTTCTTCTTCCTCTTCTTCTAAAATTTCTTCTTCTTCCTCTTATACTTGTACTTATTCTTCTTCATCTTCTTCTTCTTCTCCACTACTACTTCTTCTTCACCTTCTTTTCCTTTTTGATCTACTTCTTCTTCTTCTACCCCTCATTCTTCTTCTTCTTCTTCTTCTTCTTCTTCTTCTTCTTTTCTTCTTCATCATCTTCTTCTTCTTCCACTTCTTCTTTTTCTTCTTCTTCTTTTTCTTCTTCTTCTTCTTCTTCTTCTTCTTCTTCTTCTTCTGCTTTTTGTTCTTCTTGCTCTTCTTCTTCTTCTTCTTCTTCTTCTCCTTTATCGTCATCTTCTTCTTCTTCTTCTTTTTCTTCTTCCACTTGTTCTTCTTCTCCCTCTTCTTCTTCTTCTTCTTCTTCTACTACTACAACTTCTTCTTCTTCATCATCTTTTACTTCTTCTTTTTCTTCTTCTTCTTCTTCCTCTCCTCCTCTCCTCCTCATTCTCCTTTTAATTCTTCTTATTCTTCTCCTTGGTCTTCTTGTTGTTGTTGTTCTTGTTCTTTTTCTTCTTCTCCTTCTCCTTCTTCTTCGTCTCCTTTTTCTACTATCACTTCCTCTTCTTGCTCTTCTTCCTCATCATTTTCTTTTACTCTTCCTTGCTCTTCTTCTTCTTCAACTTCTCCTTCCGCTTCTTCTTCTTCTTGTACTTCTTCATCTTCTTCTTCTTCTTCTTCTTCTTCTTCTTCTTCCTCTTCTTCTTCTTCTTCTACTTCTTTTTCTTCTTCTTTTTCTTCTTCTTCTTGCTCTTCTTCTTCTTCTTCTTCTTCTTCTTCTTCTTTATCTTCATCTTCTTCATCTTCTTCTTCTTCTTTTTCTTCTTGCTATTGTTCTTCTTCTCCTTCTTCTTCTTCATCTTTTTCTTTTACTACTACTACTAGTAAAACTTCTTCATCATCTTTTACTTCTTCTTATTTTTCCTCACATCCTCCTTCTTCTTGTCCTCCTCCTCCTCCTTCTTCTTCTTCTAATTCTTCTAATTCTTCTTATTCTTTTTCTTGCACTTCTTCTTCTTCTTCTTCTTCTTCTCCCTCTTCTTCTTCTTCTTTTTGCTCTTCTTCTTCATCATTTTCTTTTCCTTGCTTTTCTTCTCTTTCTTCTTCTTCTTTTCTTTCTACTTCCTCTTCTTCTTGTTGTTCTTCTTCTTCTTCTTCTTCTCCACATCCTTCTTCTTCTTCTTCTTCTTCTTCTTCTTCTTCTTCCTCTTCTTCTTCCACTTCTTCTTCCTCTTCTTCTTCTTCTTCTTCTTCTTCTTCTTCTCCCCCTCCTCCTCTTTCTTCTTCTACTACTTCTACTAGTTCTACAACTTGTTCTTCTACTTCTTGTTCTTATTATTATTCTTCTTTTTCTACTTCTTCTTCCTCCTGTTCATATTCTTCTTCATCTTCTTCTTTTTCTTCTTCTTCATCTTCTTCGTTTTCTTCTTCTTCTTTTTCTTCTTCTATTTCTTCTTCTTCTTACTCTTCTTCTTCTTCTTCCTCTAATTCTTCTTTTTCTTCTTCTTCTTCTTCTTCTTCTTCTACTTCTTCTATTTCTTCTTCGTACTTTTCTTCTTCTTCTTCTTCTCATACTTCTTCCACTTCTTCTACCTTAACCTCTTCTTTTTCTTGTCGTTGTTCTTCTTCTTCTACTACTACTTTTTCTTCATCTTCTTCCTCCTCTTCTTCTTCCTCACCTACTTCATGATTTTCTTCTCCTACTTTTCTTCTTCTTCTTCTTCTTCTTCTTCCTCTTCTTCCTTTTGCTTCTACTTCTTCTTCTTAGTCTGTTTCCTCTTCTTCCTTTCCTTCTTCTTCTTCTTCTTATTCTTATTCTTATTCTTCTTCTTTTACTTTTTCTTCTACTTCTTCTTCTTCTTCTTCATATTCTTCTTCTTCATTATCCTCATCATCTTCTTCTTCTTCTTCATCTTCTTCTTTTTCTTCTTACTCTTCTACTTCTTCTTCTTCTTCTTCTTCTTCTTCTTCTTCCTCTTCCACTTCTTTTTCTTCCTTTTCTCCATCTTCTTTTTTCACTACATTCTTTTTCTTCTTCTTTCAAGTGTTTTTCATCTTCTTCTTCTTCTTCGTTTTCTTCTTCCACTTCCTCCTCTTCCTCTTCTTCTTCTTACTATTCTCCTTCATGTTTTTCTCATTCTTCTTTTTCTTCTTCTTCTTCTTCTTCTTCTTCTTCTCCTCCTCCTATTTCTTCTTCATTTTTTTGTTCCTCTTCTTCTTCTTCTTCTTCTTCTTCATCTTCTTCTTCTACTACTCTTCTTCTTCTTCTACTCTTCTTCTTCTTCTTCTTCTTCTCCTCCTTCTCCACAAGTTTTTTATTCTTCTTCTTCTTCTTCTTCTTCTCTTATTTCTTCTTCTTCTCCTCTTCCTTCTTCTATTTCTACTTCTTCTCCTTGTTCTTTTTACTTCTTCTTCTTCTTCTACTTCTTCTTCTTCTTCTTCTTCTCCTTCTTCTACTTCCTCTTCTTCTTCTTCATTATCATCTTCTTCTTCTCCTTTTTCTAATTCTTTGTCTTCTTCTTCATCATCATCATCTTCATCTTCATCTTCTTGTACTTCTTCTACTTCTTCATCATCATCCTCTTCTTCCTCCTCTTCTTCTTCTTCTAATTTTTCTTCTTTTTCTTCATCATTAACTTCTTCTTCAACTTCTTCTTCCTCTTCTTCTTCTACTTCTTCTTCTTCTTCTTCTTCTTCCTCCTCCTCCTCTTCTTCTTCTTCTTTCACTTCTTCTTCTTCTTCTTCTTCCACCTCCTCTTCTTCTTTCTCTTCTTCTACTTTTCTTCTTCTTCATCTATTCCATCTTCTTCTTCTTCTTCTTCTTCTTCTTTTTCTTCTTCTTCTTCTTATTTTCGTCTTCATCTTCATCTTCTTCTTTTTCCAATATTTGTCTTCTTCTTCTTCATTATCATCATCTTCTTCTTCTTTTATTTTTCTACTTCTTCATCATCATCCCCTTCTTCTTTTGCTTCTTCTTCTTGTTTTTCTTCTTTTTCTTCTTCTACTTTTTCATCTTCTTCTTCTTCAATTTCTTCTTCTTCCTCTTCCTCTTCTACTTCTTCTTCTTCTTCTTCTTCTTCTTTTTCCTCTTCTTCTTCTTTTTCTTTGTCTTCTTCTTCTACTTCTTGTTATTATTATTATTATAATTATTATTCTTTTTCTTCCTCCTCCTCTTCTTCTTCCTCTTCTTCTACTTTTCTTCTTCTTCATCTTTTCTTTCCTCTTCTTCTTCTTCTTCTTCTTCTACTTCTTCTTCATCATCTTCTTCCTCTTCTTCTTCTTCTTCTTCTTCTTCTTCCTCTTCTTTTACTTTGTTTCTTCTTCATCTTTTCCTTCTTCTTCTTCTTCTTCTTCTTCTTCTATTTGTTCTTCTTCTTTTTCTTCTTCTTAATCTCCTTCTTCTGCATCTTCTTCTGCATCTTCTTATTCTTCTTCTTCTTCTACTACTTATTTTTCTTCTTGTTCATCTTCTTCTTCTTCCTTCTCCTCCTCTTCTTCTTCCTATTCTACTTCTTGATTTTTTGCTGCTTTTTTATCTTATTCTTTCTTTTCTTTTTCCTCCTCTTCCTTCTTCTTCTTCTTTTTCTTCTCCTTTTTCTTCTTCTTCTTCAATTTCTTCTTCTTCTCCTTCTTCTTCTTCTTTTTCTTCTTCTCCTTCTGCTTCTTCTACTTCTTCCTCTCCTTCTTCCTCATCCTCTCCTTCTCCTCCTTTTTATTCTTCTTCTTCATCTTCTTTTTCTTTTTCTTCTTCTTCTTCTTCATCATCATCATCTTCATCTTCTTCTTTGCCTTCTTCATCATCATCTTCTTCTTCTTCATCTTCTTCTTTGTTTTCTTCTTCTTCTTCTTTTTATTCTTCTTCTTCTTCCTCCTCTTCTTCTTCCTTTTATTCAAGATTTTCTTCTTCATCATCTTTTCCTTCTTCTTCTCCTTCTTCTGCTTCTTCAAATTCTTCTTCTTCTTCTTTTTCGTTATCTTCTTCTTCTTCTTCAGCTACAAATTCTTCCTCTCTTCGTCTTATTCTTCTTCTTCCTCCTCCTCTTCTTCTTCCTCATCTACTTCTTGTTTTTTGCTTATTTTTTATCTTCCTCGGCCTCTTCTTTTTCCTCCTCTTCTTTCCCCTTCTTCAACATCTTCTTATTCTTCTTCTTCTTCTGCTTCTTGTTCTTCTCTTTCTTCTTCTTCTTCAACTTCTTCTTCTTTTTCTTCTCCTTCTACTTCTTCCTCTTCCTCTGCCTCTTCTTCTCCTTCTCGTCATTCTTCTTCTTCATCTTCATCTTCTTCTTCTTCTTCTTCTTCTTCTCCTTCTTCTTCTTCTTCTTCTTCTTTTTCTACTTCTTTTTCTTCTTCCTCTTCTTCTAAAATTTCTTCTTCTTCCTCTTATACTTGTACTTATTCTTCATCATCTTCTTCTTCTTCTCCACTACTACTTCTTCTTCACCTTCTTTTCCTTTTTGATCTACTTCTTCTTCTTCTACCCCTCATTCTTCTTCTTCTTCTTCTTCTTTTCTTCTTCATCTTCTTCTTCTTCTTCTCCACCTCATTCTTCTTCTTCTTCTCCTCCTCCTCCTCCTCCTTCTTCTTCTTCTTCTTTGAAACCTTCTTTTTCTTCTTCTTCTTCTTAATCATCATCTTCTTCTTCTTCTTCTTTCCCTTCTACTTCTTCTTCTTCCTCTTCTTTTTCTTCTTCTTCTTCTACTACTATTACTACAACTTCTTATTCTTCTTCTTCTTCTTCTTCTACTTCTTCTTCTACATCCACTACTTCTTGTTCTTCTTGTTCTCCTTCTGCTTCTTCTTCTTCTTTTTCTTCTTCTAATACTTCTTCTTCTACTTCTTCTTCACCTTCATCATCATCATCATCATCTTCTTCTTCTTCTAATACTTCTTCTTCTACTTCTTCTTCACCTTCATCATCATCATCTTCTTCTTCTTCTTCTTCTTCTTCTTCTCGTCCTCCTTCTTCCTCTACGTCTGCTACTTTTTCTTCTCCTTCTACTTCTTCTTCTTCTTCTTCTTCCTCTTCTTCTTCTTCCCCTTCTAATTCT